>ML739045.1:0-198508 GCA_009193565.1 Aspergillus coremiiformis | reverse complement strand
AATAAAATATTTATAAATAATTAAAGTAGAATAAATAAAAGCTTAGAAATCTAAATTTATATAATCTTATTTAAACTTATAGACTAATTAGAATATAAGAATTTTAATAGAGAGTAAACTAACAGAATCTTTATAGATAGTTAGAGCTCTTAATTACTTAGCAGGCTAAAAGTAAATAGATAAAAAGTCTAGTTAAGTATATACATAATAGATAGATAATAATCTATATATAAAATTCCTAGTATAAGAAGTTAATTTAGGTTCTCTTTCCTTATTAGGGTTAATAGAGTGTAAAGGGGTTCGTGGCATTCTTAATAGTAGAATAAAAAAAAAGATAGACACGCGGGTAACGTGTAGATACGTGATTTCAGCCAATATTTTTGCCAGGGACTGTAAGTAAGTGTCTAATGATCAGGTACAGCTCAGCGGTGGTACTGTGATACGATACATTTTGTTCCTCTCCTTAACAATGAGTCTTGTCATCACTTCATGATGACTATGAAAGGGGGACAGCATGTTACAACAGACCTAAAACTATGAAAAAAACTATTCGTCATTAACCTCAGTGGCCTTGAATTTTGTTTCCTTCACAATTCTTCATCCTTCACCCGTTCTTGCCTCATTAGTAGCTTTCACTTTCCCCATCTATACAAAGCACCTTCCATGTTCCTGTTCCCCTGCACTCATTCTATCTTATTATCTTTGAACCTTCCCTTGTCTCCTATCAATCCACTCGACCAAAATACCAGCCGATATTTAGTCTGTCTTGGCTAGATATTATGTCTCTACCAACATCTCCGGTCGTGTCTCTTTGCAATGGACCTCGTCAATCTCAGAATGGCACGACCGCTTGCCTCGAGTCTATAGATGGACTATAGCCCCGAGAAGTCAAACGCTCTCCTAGTGGCATCGCCCGCAGAGGCCCACGATCGCATCAAAACTTTCCTGGAAGAAGGGCCTTGCGACGAAGACCTGCTACTGAAGATTTCGTGGGCCGTTTACATTAGCGGTCCCGTACAAGGCCTGCTGAAGTTAGCGAGGAGAAGAAAGAATAGGTTCGAATTCGATTCAGAGTTTGATATCTTAAAAATCAGAGCAATGCCCCGTCCCTTGCACGATGCCATCCAAGATACAGTATCCCGTCTTCTCGTGGAAGCTTGTCATACTACTCTTACTGCTCCTGAGAGAAAATACATAACCTGTGGGATAAAGCAAATCTATCTGTCCAACCGACGCTTGCGTGATTTTGGGCACAAACCCCAGGGCTTGAAAAAGTACCCCGATGCTGGACTGGAATTCCTCAGCGATGACTCGACCAAACCTCGGTATAGTGTCGTTTTTGAGGTCGGACTCACACAGAGTCATGATGACCTGCGTCGAGATGCGTTTTAATGGCTACAACGTTCTAAAAACGCGGCAAAGGTCGCTGTCATTATCGAACTCGTTGAGGACATTCAGGCACCCCGAAATAACCGGACTGAGGTCTTCATATTAAGACGGAACCATCTTATTTTATATTAGACCACTCGACCGAATTACCAGCTGACGCTTGGTCTGCCTTGACTAGATATTATGCCTCTACCAACATCTTACAATATGGCAACGAAGAATCGCGGACTTCATTTGAGGGGAGGAGTTGGTGCCGAGGGTTCATCATCCGATTCGTTTCCCGACTCATTGCCTGACTCACTTTCCGAGTCGCCTTCTGTTGATGAAGAGGGCATCAAGACTGATATAGTTCCAAGTGATTGGGTGGGACCTATCTCTGCTTACCTCGAGATATGGGAGATAAAAGAGGGCCTCCCTGCGTTGAGCCACGAATTGTAAGTTTCAGACTGACGTTCAACGAATATCACTAACAGGCGATGAAGACTAGTATACTTCCACCTCCCTGCCATCTGCGAAACCCAACGATCTATATCACGGATTTAATCCCCGAAACACACCGGAGTTTGTTTCAGCCTTTTGATGCGTCACGGACTATGGAGCTTGATTTGGATGAGTAGCGTCATCATCTAGCCCTTGAAATGCATGATACTGCACATTTAAGAGCCGTTCAAGTTATTTGCCCGAGGGCCTGCCACCTAGAGGATGGCGGACTAGGATTATAATCCCTCGATTTTCTGAAACAAGCTACTATGCTGCTGGAGTTTTGGAAAAATGCATTCACTAAGCCACATTTTGATGAACTAGAAAAAAACATGACAATTGCTCACGCAGGAATCCTAAGGAGAAGCTGCTGAACACCATAGATAATATCCTGCTGGGTCTTGATCACGGTCATGATTTTCTGCTGGTCCTGCAGTGACTCCAAAATCTTCTTCTGGCTGGCAATACCCGAAAGAATCTTCTGCTGGTCTCTCTCAATATTTCGCACCCTCGAACTCATATCCCGCATTTCCAGCCGCTGTTGGTATTCCACCTCTTGTATGATGGCTTGAGTCTGCTTCCGAATCTTCGCAATCAGTTTCGGAACGGGGCCATCTTGAATCAGTACAGATTCCATGAGTCGTCTCGGAAAGTTTCGTTTTGTTAGAAGGGCTGCCTCTTTGCCGAATTCAAGGACTTGGGTGTATAGTTTCACCATGGCCTCCTTGATTTCTTGTGCCGGGTAGAGGTCGTACTCTCGCCTGCAGAGTCGGATTGCATCACTCGCCTCGGCCAGGCCTTCCGCCATGAGCTCAAACATGTTTTTGGACGCTCTTGACACCTAGAAGCATCACTGAGCGGTTAACGTCCAGGGCACTAGGAGCAAACGCACCTGAAGGAGATACCTGTAGCTGCCCATTACAGCGTAGGTTGACTCGGAAGGGAGCAACCCCATGCAAGCGTTTAACCCCAACAGCATTCTACTTTTGCTCTTGAGAGGTTTTCTGCTTTGATTTTCGATACCCTGGAGGAGGTCATTCGGATCTAAATATTCAGTCAGGTAATGGCCCAACAAATTCGCTTGCTTGAACTCTTCCAAAGCTCTAATAAAATCCGGATCATTCTCAATAAATGAGCTTTCATCCAGCAAGATATCAGTTAGAAACCAATTTAAGAAATATGACAGTCGGTCTATTGTTACTCACTAGACCCTTGTTAGTTTTATCCGTGTGTTGGTTCCATCGCCTGGAACCTCAACCTGAGGGAATAAAGGCCCTATTGGTTCCTCATTGGAGTATGCACTGCCAGGCCCATTCCACAGCACTTGTGTATGAGCTAAGGATGGGAACTCTGTGGCCATAAAGTCCGACAGATCCTCCACGCGAGCCTGAGTCTTCATGTTCGACTCTTGATATCTCTCAAGTTCCTGGTCAACCGATTGCTGCATACAGTAGCAGAATATCCGAAGGCTTTTTCGCAATTCAGAGGAAAGCTCCCCTTGGTTTTTCACAACCTGGCATATTTGCTGTTCGATTTTCAGATCATTATATCTTCACTCAAGTCAACCATGGTCTTCCCACGAGCAAAGTAGTCTTTTTTAAGAACCAACCTTCCCGAAATCTGCAACGCGAGAGACATGCTCAATTTTGCGGCGTTTAATTTCTTTGTGAGTTCTTGAATACGATGACTACTTAATACCCAAGAAAGCTTCCTGGCAGCCCCTTTAATCATTGATGATTTCCCAGGGTCGTGGCTCTCTGTATGATCGAATACTGCCTGGAATTCCACCTGACAAGCTTGCAGCGCCGGCATCAGTATATCCTGGACTAGATCACTGTCTTGTGAAGACGGTGAAGTCAAGGCTTGCTCTGCATAAGCTTTCACATAGGGTAGAAATGTTTTGAACTTCTCTAGTTGTGATAATAGGCTATTGATTTCATTCTTGGTGTCTGCAACCGCGCTGAAGAACTGATACAATTGAAGGCATTTGGTGAAAATGATATCCACCAGGCTGATGATAGAGATAGGATCAGTCATGGTGGTTATGTACAAGGAGTTGTAATGGTAGCTTTGATATCTTCATTAGTGTTCAGGGCTAACTTAGTATAATGGTATGTGGATCATACTCGCCCCTGCTAAGTTTGAAGCTTCCTTTCACGAAGAGTTCCAATAGGGTTAATCTCCACAGAGGACCGGGGCAAATTCAGCGGGAGAATAATAACAAGTGAACTAATATTCTGGGAACTAGATAGTAGTAAATTGACAAGCAGAAGGTTCACGGTGTTCTTCCAAGAGGCTATTCCTCCGGCTGTGAGATCAATGCCCAATATATAGGACATGACTGGGGCGGTGCAGTTGAGGTCTCTGGTCAGCTACCTCAGCTGCTTCAGGCCTATAAATTACTAGCCAATGATCTGGCTAGAAAGGCTGTAGGGGTTTTCTTCATTAGCAATGCCCTACATATTTTCTTATGCCTGATTGGTGGCTGCTCATGTGTTTGTTTTACCTGTCATCCAATCTACCCCTCAAGAATAATCTTAGCTCTCTTATTATACATTATACATAATACTAGGTCAGACAGACTACGTGGATGAGTTACTAGAGACCAGGGTAGTCCGCGGGCTGGGTTTTTCACTGGCTGGGTTTTCCACCGGCCAACCTGACCCGAACCCGCGTCTAAATAGCTCCATCCGATTATTATTAAAGATACTAGAAATTATAGTGTAATATAGCATATATTCTATACGGAGTAGAACTGGTATATATCTGAAACCCGTGCAAAATGCCACGAGGGTAGTTTTCGTATAATAGAGTAGATGTAGATATAGCTTTTAAACCCGCCCCTACTCCGGGTTCCCGAACCTGAACCCCGCGCTGGGTCGGGGCGGAATGAGTAGGTTTCTTCAGGTTTCCTGATTTACCCTAATCTAGCTTCTAGATCGATCGGTAGTTGGAGATATCATAGCCTTATAGATTGGAAATCTTATCGTGCATAAGATTGACAGTACAGAGTAGAACGACTCGAACTGATAAGATGAAACTGCGCCACAAATAGACCCACTAGCTCATTAGAGAAAGTATTCTAGGCCTACTTTGGTCAAAAAGTGCATTTTTGTAGCGTGAATTGAAACCCTAAACCAAGAGTTGCCAATATGACCAAATGGTACAGTACAAAGCTAGCCATGGACGTATCTTGATCGATAGAAGGTGAAATGAGAGAGTCCTAAAAGTGAAGAGAAATCAGCACGAGGAGCAACCACCCAGTAAAATCTTGTGATGAACCGCAGGGACAAGGGACTACTAACGTACCCACTCTTACAAGAAATCCCCGACCCCCGGAATATCACAACGGCAGCTAGTATTGAGATAAAGAGAACGGTTTCTAGTTTAGAGATTATCCGCTATCTATCGACTCCGTACTCCGTACCTGATGAACAGGAACGCAGCCAAGGCTGCAAGGATTTTTAGCCGTTTGAGCTCCACAGGCCTAAGTTCCTATGAACAGAAATTTTTGAGACCTTTAATTCTCGTTCAGCGAGGAAATGGCGCAATAAAGGCTGCCATGGGTCTGGGTCTTGACAGTCTTGATCAGTCCATATCCCCCCTTATTCTTTTCATCTTCCTGCTACACTCGGTTCCCGAGAGCCCTCCTTTGATAAAAGTATGGCAATGTTGCTCTCCTATCACTTGTCACGTCTAGCCAAATTATCCATTGCCGGCACGATCACCTTCTGGTGCATTGCACTCATTGTGTACTTCCACCCCGCAAGGCTCACTACTTTAGCGCACATTGAAAAGCCATCAGACATATCGCAAACACCCAAGATACCAGAGAAAATATGGTATAAAGTTGGTCCCAAGGGACAAAATGATCAAGCCCGAGAATGGATGGAAGATTGTCTTCGAAAGAACCCGGCGTACAGATCTGAAATCCTCACCGATCACACAGCCGAGCTATTCGTGAAAGAGCACTTTGCATTTCGCCCCGACATTATCGAAACCTATTTCGCCCTGCCCCTTCCAATCCACCAGGCTGATTTCCTCCGCTACCTGATCCTCTTCATTGAAGGTGGAATCTGGTTTGATCTCGACGTCTCGTGCGAAGATACACCGATCAGCGATTGGATCCCGAGCGAATTCAAGGATGAAGCTAACCTGCTCGTTGGATGGGAATTCGATGTGGGCTGGGGCGAACGCGTTTTTCGTCAGATTCAGACGTGGACGGTCATGGCTGTGCCCAGGTCGCGGCATCTGTTGAGGGTGATTGATGATATTGTGGATGCTGTGCGCGAGAGTCAGGACGGGGACATGGTTAATGCCGATGTGGTGGATTTCACTGGTCCTCGGAGATTTACTAGAGGGGTGTTTAAGAGCTTGGAATTGGCGATCAATGGGACTATTGATTATCATGGCATTTCTCATCTTCTGGCACCAAGGCTGATTGGAGATGTTGTGCTCATGCCTGGATATTCGTTCTCGGCGTCTGTCAATAAATATGATGCTGGGGATGTGGTCGGGCCTTCCTTGGTTAAACACCACTATGCTGGTAGTTGGAAGAACCAATATGGTGGTGAGATGCCGTAATCCACTCGGGCGATTGATCTATGAAACCTATAAAAGTCTAGCTGCCTAACATCATATATATAACTAGAGGGGACGTTGGTTTTACAGAGAAGAGAGCTAACTGGTGAATTTCGGTCTGTCTGTTCACCGCCTACCTTTACAGGAATATAAAACACGTGGTCCAGTCGGAAAGGTTGGCGCGCCCCTGAGTTGACTGGACTTTATAAACGATATCTTCGATTTCATCATGTTATCATCCCTCAATTTGTGGGAAAATGGACACAAAGCCTGACTTGATTGGTCTTGGTCGGGTTGGCTGCGTCATGCGCATTGGAGACATTGCAGTAAAGACGGCAAATAAATGGCCAGTGCCTGCCAATGCATCGGAATATACAACGATTCTCCACCATCAGACGAACAGAATGAATGAAGATGCATTAATACATGAAGGATATATTTATCGACACCTTGAATCTGTGGAAGGCGTCTTAAAACCACTTGACATCTCTGAGACTGAAATCCGGATGCCGTATATATGCCACAGGTCTCTCGACAGGTATATAAGGGCAAGAAAAACCATTATTAAAGACGAACAATATCTAGCATGGCTTCAAAATGCTGCGGATATCATCCATAGAGTACATGGGCAGCGGGTTATTGTGGCCGATATTGCCACACGGAATTTCCTGGTTAACAACGATCTATCACTGCAGCTATGTGATTTTTCCGAATCACTTATTATACCAGAAGACAGAGCTCTGGATGAGTTTATTTCAGAGGAATTTCTCTCTATCAAGTTTGACATCGCTCGCTTTGGATCTATGGTATATGAGATTGTGTCCGGCCGCCGATATGAATTCTATATAAATCCTGAGATCGATATGGATTTGGAAGATGGCGAATCGAAGACGTATAAAGAATGGCCAACCATCGAACAACTTCCGGATACAAGCAATATATTCTTAGGTGATATAATTCGCAAGTGTTGGCTCAAGGATGGCTTTCACAGTATGAAGGATGTCCAGGCCGCCTTACATTCCACACATTGTTCTATGAACAAAACAGAAGTGAGTTTGGATTGGCGAATAATTACCACGGTAATACTTGTGACTATGATAGTCGCCCGCTGTCTTCCATGGCGAAAGGTTGCGGATACTCTTCCGTTCAAACGTTAAATCCTCTTTTGCCGGTGCTGTGAAGACTTTGAATAAAATGATGATTTGTATGTCACAGAAATGTCTCATCTTCAACCATGGGTCATGCCGGTGGTTTTCAAGTCAGTCCATCAAATTCTTTTCCATAACTTAAATATAGAATAGCGTCCGCTGCATCCCCAGAAGAAGTTACAGGATCCTATATACCCAGGGGTTCACCACTTATTCAGATGAGATTACTAAGAATAGAACGATTAAACCAGGCAATCTTTCAGCTGAAATCATGTTATCCAGAGTATGCAGATATAACCTGGTTTCTCCCTTCATCAGGGCCCAAGTATCCTGTATGGCCGAGTCACCAGTTAATCTATAACACCGTACCACCACTCTACTACTAGGAAGACTCACAAGCACATCCTTCCAGCCATGCCATGTCGGTTATCTATATTGCATGATTTTGTAGACGTGTGTAGCAATTGCCGGAGATTTGAGGTCTCCCACAATCCTATACAAGCAGTAGATCACTTTGAAAAACTTATCGGTCTGGATATTATATCGGCTACCCCGACGTCCGTGATTTTCTACCCTTCTCAAGCCAATCAGCCCTGGATGCAGACATCCGTGGGACTTCGAGTACATTTGTCACGAACTAGATCTTGCTACATTAGGGAGGACTACTGCTGGTAGTACGTGTACAAGGTATACATGTGCGCTGATACCGAATCTGGAAAGCTGGGTCTATGTGAGATATTCCTCCGTACCTGGTGTAGCTTTACAGAGCTCATGCTGTCCAGTTGAGCAGTCATGCGTAGAGTGTTACGCAGAGTGCTATAGCTCCTTTGGTGTACCGCCCTGAGGGAGACTTTCACGAGCCTAGATTAGGTAACTCTGGTTTCCTCTATGTATTCTCTAAGGGATGTGACGGTGTGCTCTGGGGTGGTTGTGTGGTACAACCTCGTATACTGTCCCTTGGCAGTCAACATCTCAACTCCATCCCACTTTCATCAACCGGCGCCACCATTCTAATTTGCAGGGCAGGATAGCTCCCGAAACATCACACCACCAATTAAATTCTCAAAGAAGGCATCTTGCCATATTTACTCGCGTATCACTTTTCATGCAGGGTCTCGTAAGGTATAACCTCTTCCCTGCCCCGAAATAAGGGACATAGCTCAGCGGTGGTAGGATTTAGGTCAGCGGTGGTAGAACCCCGGAATGGCGAAACCCTCGGCGGTGGTACTAGAGCTAGTAGTGTCATTTGTTTATATTCAATCTCTACCACCGCTGAGCTTTAACACTAGTCTATAATAAGTGAAAATCAGCTGTAGTGAAAAATTGATTATTAAAGAATATTAAAATATTAAATTTTTTTTTAATAGTTAAAAAAATTAATAAAAATAAAAAAAATATATATATATATATTAATGATTATTGATATTAGAATATTTCTATATTTTTTTAAATTTTTTTACAATTTTTTATCTACATAAAATTTATAAAAATTAATAATATTGATAAAATATTGAGCTTTATTAACCAATTCTCTACCACCGCTGAGCTGTAAGCCCTCAACAGGGATCTTCCACACCACTGATGGGGAAGCTTTCTTTATCTTTGAACCACACGATATCGTCCTCCCGGTTTTGGGTTTTGCCGAACAGGAAATTGCTCCATCAGAACTATGCCATTATGCGGGACGACTATGATAATGGAAGCAAGAGGAAATGGAAGATGGTCAGCTTGGAGACCGTAAGCGAGGCTGTCCACTCGTGAAACATGTTCCTTTAGGCAATCATATCTGGCCACTATTCGTGCCACTCTAGTCCAGCCTAACCTCCATGAGCACCAAGATATATTGATTCTGCAGCACAAAATTCTCTGATGGATTCATCATGTCTCAGGTTAAGTGGCTGTACCACTATATCAGACAGTAGATATCCTGTATAGACATCATCCATGCCAGAAGATATCTCTAGAATAGAGTGCTAGACCCTAGAATGCATCAACTTATCCAATACGAATGCTCTATATTTGTATCATACGTCGTTCCTAGTACCTGGATCCCCCGATCTCATATATCCCGTCAATCTTTCCTGTCAAACCTTGGAATTTGTAATTATTTCGAGCAATGACGTCTCCCTCCTATTCGACGTCACGAAGTACGCCATCTTCAACCCTTTCAACCAGTAATATTCGCTATGATTGGTGACGCCGATTGGCTACAGCCATGTGGCTGGCGCCTACGCCACGTTGACGAGCAAGTTAAGGAGCGATATGCGACAGTGGAAGGAGGAAGGATGATGAGCCATCAATGCCTGTAAAACAGGTGTTTTCGTTATAGCGATGCATATATATTCAGTCTTCGTCCTGGGTTTGGACCATCGACACAACGGACCAACAACTCTCATAGGAACACCCTACACACATTTGTCTCCCCACGAACAGTATGAAGAACTTGCTGTTTCTTTTCATTCTCGGTATGGCGTTGGCGGCCAGTGTCTACCATACGGCACATATCTCACCCAGGACTGGCTTGCTATCTCGAGGAGCGCCAGGGACTCAACAGTTCGATATCAACACAAACTACTACACAATAGCCCCCGACACCGGCAAGGTTGTAGAATACTGGCTGGACATTACAAACGTCACCGCAGCCCCTGATGGAGTCCCCCGGCCCATGATGCTAGTCAACGATCAGTACCCAGGTCCCACCATCGAGGCGAACTGGGGAGATACTATCAAGGTTCATGTCCACAACAGTCTGCAAGACAATGGAACCAGCATCCACTTCCACGGCGTCCGACAGTTCCTCAATAATCAAATGGACGGTGCAGTCTCCGTTACCCAATGTCCCATCGCCCCCGGGACCAGCTATACCTATATTTGGAGAGCCGAACAATACGGATCCAGCTTCTATCACTCGCATTTCTCCCTGCAGTTATGGGAGGGAGTTTTCGGAGGTATTGTGATTCATGGACCGGCAACGGCCGACTACGACGAAGATCTCGGTGTCTTGTTTCTCAGTGACTGGTCGCATCGGACCTTTAATGAAGGGTACATGAACCAGCTCACAGTCCCCGGCACCCCGGTAATCCATACCGGCCTTCTTAACATGACAAATGTTTGGACCAACAATAACAGTCACATCGTGGGCAAAAGATTCAGAACGGAGGTCGATCCCGGGAAAAGATATCGGATTCGTCTTGTCAATGCCGCGATGAATACCCACTTCCGGTTTTCGATAGATCATCATAATCTCACCGTCATTGCCAACGACTTCGTACCGATCGTGCCATTCACGACCGACAACGTCGCCATCGGAATGGGTCAACGCTACGACATCATCGTCGAAGCAAACCAACTCGTTGATAACTACTGGATCCGATCCGTCCCCCAGTCCTCCTGCTCCAATATCCCAGCTGGCGACAATATCAAAGGCATTCTCCACTACGACGGCGCAGACGAAGCCACGGAGCCTTCGACCAGCAAATGGGATTACGGAGACGATATCCAGTGCCAAGACATGGCCATGTCAGATCTCGTGCCCTGGGTGCCGCTTGACGCCCAAATCTCCAATGCCACCAGCATCGGGGACCCAGCCGTCCCAGCTCGCGTCGGAAATCCAGGTTTATTCCTATGGACCGTCGGGGGTCGGACCTTCAACGTGTCCTGGCGCAACCCTACGCTCCAATCCGCTATGATCCCCGGTATGAACAGCACATTTCCCGACATCGGCACCATTGAACTTTCCACGGCAAATCAATGGGCCATCTTCATCATTACCACTTCCCGAGCAATCCCACATCCCATTCATCTACACGGTACAGTCTCTCCTCCATTCCGATATTCAGAAACGTAACTAACGCAAGCAATTACGCACTTCACCCATCCAGGCCACGACTTCTACATCCTCGCTCAAGGCGCGGGCACCTTCTCGACCAATACCACCTTGAAAACGCACAACCCCCCCCGACGCGACGTAGCCCTCCTCCCCGCGAAGGGGTATTTAGTGATCGCCTTTCCGGCTGATAATCCCGGTGCATGGCTTCTGCACTGCCACATGGGCTTCCACTCGTCATCGGGCTTCGCGCAGCAAATCGTCGAACGAAGGAGTGAGTTCGGGAAATTCTTCAATGCGAGGGTCTTGAAGGAGACGTGCGATGCGTGGGATGATTACGCCGCGGTCAATCCCCATGGTGTGCAGTATAGGGGAACTGATGGGCCGTACGAGTCTGGGCTGTGATGTGTCGTGTACTGCGATGAGAGTTTGGATATTTGAGCTATGTACATCTTATAGTACGCAGTTGGAGTGGCCGCCAATCGGTGGTTTTGGTCGAGCGGGAACATGCTGGTTGGTGTGACCGTCGGACGTGGGCGTGGAGCATGGTGGTCAGGACCTATTACAAGCTTGTTACATCGGTCGTGAACATGGCACAATGATGGTGATATGTTCCTTTGCATTGGGCAGCATGTCACAGTCCCGGTCGTGGGTCTACGGGCGATCGAGGTACCGTTGACCCAGCGTTGGGATTTGGGTGAACGCAGGGCATGATATTTTGTCTGACACTGTCGCAGAATATATATAGCATTGTCCGTGAAATGATACCTGGAATGGTCTAGAGCGAGTGAGATCAGCGATATAGTAGAAGAATAGGGATATGAGTACTCCGTACTTGACCAAAATAGAAGATGTACATACATACCGAAGTGTGGCTGTGGCCAGTATCAAGTAAGGATCAGCGCCACTACCAATTAAGCTGTCGATCTCCCGTGCCCCGTGCATCCCAATTAGGCAGGAGGCAATACCCCTAGCAGTACTCCGTACCGCCCAGCGTGAATTCAATATTAAGGCGACAACCCCCTGGTAAGTACTCGACCATAGGAGTACCCTTGAAGGAAACTTCCTACCTCAGCCCTGCAGAGATGTTGATGTTATAACATTGAGCCATTAGCAACCCCTCCCCGCCATAGATGGTCGCGACCAATAAGTCGCCGCTCTTCGTGGTGGAAGAGGTTCTCTGCACCTACCCCATCAGCACAATCTACGATTCATGCCCGCGATATCTCTTCTACGCCTTACTCCTGGCCGTATGCGTTACACGCTGGACGGGCTGGCTGTCAGACGTTTTTCTCGGTGCCGCCGCTACCTACGCCGGTACTGCGGCCATTCAAGCGTTTATTCTGGTGTCTACCCCTGCGAAGCAACACACCCCACAACCGGTCTCGATTCCCTTCATCCCGGACAACACCAGCTTGTGGGATCAATTTCCCGCGTTGGTCACGGGCACCGATGAAATCGACCTGCGTCCTGCAGCGATAGAGCTCGATGCGGACGCCGTTCTCTCGATCGTGGTGACGGCATATCTCGTGTTTTTACCCCTCCAATGTTGGTCCCGAGCGTTTACGCAAGATCGCATTGGATTCCTTCTCTTTTCGGTCTGGAATGTTCTCATGCTCGCGGGGTCGATATGCTCTCTCGTCTATTGGCCCCGACTGAACAAGACCCCGGTTCAATACGCCTTCTGTCTCCCACAACTACCGCCGATGGACACGGCCACGAGCGATGGATGGGAGTCATGGCAGCTCACCACGACATGGAACAACAGCGTCTGGAACATCTTCAACAACGACACGCTGTTGCTGCGACTGAGCGACGTCTGCTTTTACCCGTGTTTTAATACCTCTCAGGTGCTTCGCCAGCAGACCTCGTTGCAAGCGGTTGTCGGATCGGGAGTCAACCGATTCTCGCGGCGGCATAAATGGTGGGACACCGTGATTTACTCCCAGCGGTACATTTACAGCATGATCGGCCTTAGCATGGTCCTCAATGTGCTATTGATGCTCGTCAAGGTATTACCGTATCGCTCCCGAATCCCTTCTTCGCGAGTGTGGCAAATCTGGCACGAGCGAAAGAACATCATCCAAGGCCTGAAGGAGGACTTTTCCATCGCGGTGTATGCCACGAGACCCGGTCGGGAGCCCGTGATGGAAAAGACGCGAACGCAGTTGGCATTGTGGAAACCGGCTGCCGGATTGTTCACCCTCCGCGCGGCGAGTTCGTGGGCCAAAGTGACCTTTGATATTGTCATTATATGCGCGTTGCTATTCAGCATTGTCATCAGCCCCCTGACGGTTATTGCCTTTATCATATGGATTGAATATTATATTCACCACGACGGACCCTCCCAAGAGAAACCCCAGCAAGTTGGGCAATGGGCCCCCTTAGTGTCCATTGTGTTGTTGATGATCTCCGCGGCCGTGTACAAGTTGAAGTACTGGGTGGCCCCGCGACATGAGATCGAGCATGACATCGAAAAACTGAAACAGAAACTGGCATACTTACAGGGGCTGCGAGATGGGGCGTTGAATGCATCAGCGGGAGTTGATAGCAGCAGTTAGACATGTACGGTTGTAGATCTAGTCCTATTCTTTGGGTCAGCGGGATAGAAATATGGTTGCCTACCGCAGAATTCATTTAAGGATTGACTATGCCAGCTAAGCTTTGCTTTGACGTTCTTGGCATCAGTTTGATGTCGTTTTAAGTTATTTATAAATTGGAAGTGCCGTGTGTGGAGTAGGCAGCAGAGTAAATGTCCTACACGGAGGGTTACAAGTCAGTATGGCACCTCTTGCCTAGCACAGGACCGATGTAGCGATTTCAAGTTCTTTACCTGTCCCTACCATTAGATCAATGACCACCTAATTTCGCCTCAACATGCGTCTATCCACCATCTCCGTCCTATTCCCATGGGGAGTTGGCGGCGCGACAACCCCGATCGCAAGCGTCGAGTCCTCTAGTACTCTACACCCGAGCGACTATCCTGATGCTCGCTCACTCTTCCCGCTCGCATCCGGCCATGAGATTCATCTCCCATGCGTTCGGTCCGCGATATGTGTCGATGCTACCCACCGCTCCCGCCCGGATGATTTCCTCGTAAGTAGCCCTGGAGACACACAGGAAACAAAATGATTAATCTTCCAGGCGTTGACCCTTTCCACCGAGAACAATGCCCTGATGGTGAACAAGGGTGCCATTCTCCCCGCTCGCCATCCCCTGCGACTTACGGCGATCAAGCACTCCGCATCGAACGCTACCCAGCCAGAGAAGCTCTCCCTCCGATATGGGATGAACATACTCCCCATGCAACCCAGTCCCAGCGGGCTTCAGTTCCGCCTGGACCTCATGCTCTTCGACCAGTTCGGACTCCCAGCCGACACCAACATTATCTCAATCGGCCTTTCCCAAGCGTCTCCAGATCATCTACGCATTACCATGATCACGATCAACCCGGGTCCGACAACACCCAACTGCCACCCCACTGACATGTCCACGGAAGACACCGCGACGGCACACGGCTCCTGTGGGACATCGCAGTCGGCCCCGGGGCGAAATGTGGAAGGTCGACTTCACGGTTCCTTCACCACCCCCCGTCCGACCGGATGTGAATCGCATGCACCCGATCGGTATCCATCGTCGCGTGCCGCCAGATACCCCGGGATCCCGATCGTGGAGTTTGTCCGCTTCATTTATCCGGTTATCCTGCCTTTCTTGCTTGGCGTCGTGGCTGGTGGTGCTGCGTGTGTGGCTCTGGTTCTTCTGTGCCGGTCTGCTGCGTATTGGTTGGTCTTCTTGACATAAGAGCGCGCGACGACAGACGGACTGGTGATTTGGATTTGTTGGTGTAAAATTGTTCTCTATCCCTTCGAGTTCGGCGTGTTGGTCACTATTTACTGCTTCCGTAGTGACCGTGAGATAACGGATGTTTCGCAGGAGATCTGTTTTTTTTTTTTTTTTTTTTTTTATAGGTCGGATGGAAAGTAATCTCCCACGAATGGCAGGAAATCCATAGTCCATGGGAGACTTCCCCTCCACGCATAATCACAATATCACTGTTGCCTTCAAAAAGAAGCCCAAGCCATCCAGGCAGACAAAACCCCCCATATTCCCACCGACAGCGGAAATTAAAAAAAGAGCCACCCAATCCAACCCCCCCATCTCGCCTCAATCTTTTTATAGCCTCCGGCAAATCGGCCTCGTATTTTCTCTGATCGCGATCCCAACATGCCAGGCGCCAGCTAAAGGTCCACTAGTCAACGGACTAGTTATTCTCACAGCCGTGGATGATAAGCCTGGACCTGGCGCGGGCCCTTTAGCGTGAAATGATGGCTCGAATCCACTTGTCCGCGTGACGGTCATTGCAGTGGCGTCGGGTATAAGACTGGGTGATCGTGGAGGAATCGCATAGTTCTGATAAGGGGCATTACTCCGTAGAGGGAATGGATTGTATGGTACATGCCCGGAGAGTTCCAGGACTGGATTAGATACCCGGGATAAGTTCATTGTGTGGCGGAGCCAGCGCAACAATGGCATTATTATTACTCCGTACTCCGTGTTGATTGTATGTGGAAATTAGGCTACGCTAAGCTTTCGACAAGCCCTATCTTAAGTCTCCGATTCCGAGGGGTTCTTGGCAAAAAACAACATATTGATAAAAATAAAAATACAAAATAAACTACAAACTAAAAATACTGAATAATCGCTCTCCGTTAGGCAGCCGGATTTCAATGACAGCTTCGTTCACTAAATCAGGCTGCTGCTTTGAGGAAATTGTGCGGTGGACCTCAGTTGCTTGGTTGGCTCCGTACCATGAAGTCTGTCGCGCGGGGCGCGAAAAGGGGCCATACGAAGAGGGGGAGAAAAAAAAAAGAAAAGGAAAAAAAGAAAAGAAAGGAAAAGACAAAAAAGGAAAAGATGAAAAAAGGAAAAAGGAACGAAACAGAAACAGGAACAAGAGACTAACTTCGAGCAGACGGCCACCTCCCAGATCAGGTTACTCCATACTGGATCAAATCAGAGAAGATCCGCCAGCGAGTCATACTATTCACAGGACTTTTGATCACGATCTCGTAAGTGGAGTGAGGGCCAGGAGATGAGAATCTGGAACCCCAAACATTGCAGTTCCGAATTTTGGTGTCCCCATGGTGGAAAATTAGGGTACCTACAGATTTGTGATGACTCGAGGGCCAACTGCGTGTGATACTAAATGGCGTCAATCCCCCCCCCCAAGGCTAACGTGAGCAAATGATTAATCTATTAAACCGAAGGGTCCAGCTTCTTTTTTTTTTTTTCATTTCTTTGGGAATAAAGCCATGTGCGCAAATCATGATCCAGTAACGCCATGAAACATCCTGGGACGCAAGACAATGGCCTATAGTAGGATCCGAGTGCTGCTGGGGGTCACTCTGGCAGTGAGCTTCCTGTGGCTCTCGACGTCCTCGTTACAGAGACTGTATTACCTGCTTCGACTCCCGTTCGTGTGGAAAACGTCGGCGGCGGGCGCCATCCTCTCTCAACAGCAGGATGGATTTGACGTCACATTCGCCAAATATGAAGCCAATTACTCCACATATGCCACCGGGGTACGGCCGTTGGTCCCGAGAAGACTACATCATATCCATCTCGGCTCAAGCTCCCCTCCACAAGACTGGTTGGATGCCCGACAGGACTGTCTGAAGCACCACGAATACTGGGAAACCTTCCTCTGGACCGACGACACGGCCGACGCCTTCGTGCGCGACAACTATCCGCATCTTTATGCAATGTGGACCAGCTACCCATTCATCGTCCAGCGCGTCGATGCGATGCGCTACATGGTTCTACAGAAATACGGCGGTATGCTATGATTCCCTCGCAACGTCAGAGCAGACAGACGTTGACGGTCATTCTTCCTAGGCGCTGTTCTCGACTTCGACCTCGCCTGTAAGAGGTCATTGGAACCGTTGCGCCGATTTGAATTCGTCGCCCCGGCTGCCCATCCCGCCGGCTTCTCCATCGGCATGATGGTCGCCGCATCCAACCATCCCTTTGTCGAAGCCCTCGTCAAGAACCTCCCAAGATACAACCAAGTATGGCCATTGCTACCCTATGCCACCGTGATGTTCAGCACCGGCTGTCACTATGCGTCGTAAGTTCCGATCCTCTCCTGCGCCGGACCGAGCTCACGATCGTTCTAGAACCATCTTCACCCTGCAATCCAATCGCACCAACCTACGCATCCTATCCGGGCCCCCAGACCAGCCGCGGATGCATATGTTGAACGGACTCGTCAATACGCCCCTTTTCCGACACCTCGGCTCCTCGTCCTGGCACGGTCAAGATGCGCGTCTGGTCTCGTTTTTCAAGAACCTCGATCAGCGCATGCTATTCGCGTTTCTGGTCTTCGTCTTGGGCACGATCGCAGCGGCGTTATTATTCTGTGTCGGGCGTTTGCGTCCGAGGACGGAAGATGAAGAAAGTCAGTCACCTTCGGTGGCTGTCAAATTGCCGAGGAAAAGAGCCTGAGCCGAAACCGAATTCTGCCCTTGTCTATAGCGTTTGTAATTATTCTCGTTCTATCTCTATGACCGATTACCCCCATTCTCTCCTGTCGTAAATAATGTGGATCAATCATGATTTCCTGGTTGGATGGCAAGGTGTTAGGTGTTTCATTCGTGACCAGTGCTGCCTACCTGATCATCTCGGTGGGATATAATACTCAGATCAAAGAAAAGAGTCTCATGGTGACCAAAAGGACATTCCGAGCTGGATAGCAACTCAATAGCGAACGGATAAGCCAGTGACCCAAACCAGTAACCCCAATCCCCAGGGAACGGGACAAGGCCCTGCCCTGACACTTAAGAAACCCCATTCTCAAATACTAAACGATGCTACCTCCATCTTTCTCAACGGGGTCGTGCGGGGATCCCTGGATCCACGGTAACCACTTTCCAGACGACCGTCAATATCAGGGCCAGTGGAGGGGTCTAGAACCACCGTTCCACTGGGATCTCTGGTTGGGCGTTGCGTCAAACGCTGTACCATTAGCTCGATTGGGTCCTCCCCGGTTATGTAATTACAAGGCATATGCGTATGCATATAAGATGAGATTGACGACCCAGTTTCGTTGACGATACAATCGAATTCGGAAGGGTGCGTGTTGAAATGTCGTTGGTCGATCTCGACCCTATATTCATACTCTCTGGCATCTGGCCCCGAATGGGATGTATACAGACGATCGATGAAACTCTGCGAAATGGTGTGGCTTCTAACTTCTCCAGGCCAGGCTCTAAGTATCCAACGAAGTGAGCTACGCTATGATCGTTCAAGAGCAAATATGCCATTTGGCTGTCCGAGACGGTCCCGAGCTACTGGTCTCCGAGAGTGTCAGATGCGACCATGTAAGTAATGATCAGAATAAGGATAGACGAGAATAAGTAGTCGTCGGAATTGCCACCGCGGCAAGGGCACTTCGACTAAATATGGAATGGAGAAGTAGTAGTGTTATCTCGTACAGCCTTCGCTCGCAATGGTAGACCCATGAGCCCTTTCCTGTAATAAAATGGTATATTCCTAGCTGCGAAACACTGTCCATGGGAAAGGATGTCTTTGTAGTTCAATTGTTCAAGTTTTGCCACATTCTCGAATATAGACGCTTAGGTATAATGGCGAATTTGCCTGATGAATCCCTCATGGGACAATCCCTACTGTGACTGACTGTGAATGCCTAGGACAATTTGATTGTTATAGGGTGATATTCTACTCCGTATAGACTTATGGATACCCGGGCCGTTCAGGGGGTGTTAGCCCTGTCGGGGGCTGGGCCCTGGCTACCGATATCATCCAAGTATATGGCTCTCCCCCATTCTATTATAGCACGGGGGAAAGATGAGATGTCAGATTGTCTCATAACCCGTCTCAACTTCTTCTGTGCAGTATCAGATTGCACATCCCATCTGTGGGGCGAGAATGGCAGTTTTATTTGGTGGTAACGGAGTGTATAAGTTTCTGGAGTTACGACACTGCGTACGAAGTAGATCGTCGGCCAGATTTGGTTATAAATACCGTATTGCAGACGCCTCCAGTTCTCAATGTTCTCCCATGGTCTCTTAAGTGCTTTTTCTATTCAATCAAAAGATATAATTTACAGCGGGAAGAGAGGAATTTCTTTTTTTTTGTTTTAAAAAAAAAACGAAGGAAAACGGGTGAAAAGAAAACGAATACCCAAGCAAACCGCAGATCTCCCACTATGAAATCCTTCGAATTCGCCGACGTGCAGAGTGGCTTGCAACCGCGATCAAGACCGCATCCCCGGCCAGAACAGGGCCAAGTAGTCATTGAAGTCAAGGCCGCGGGTCTGTGTCACTCTGACTGTCTCATTCTCGGAGACGATCAATATAGGTTGGTCGCGAAACGACCCATCGTGTTGGGGCATGAAGTCGCGGGGACGATCGTCGAACTCGGTCCGGACGTCTCGGATTACACGATCGGTGAGCGTGTTGTGGCAGGAATTCCCGCTCATCCGGTGTCTGGTCAGGGCTTCTTTAAAGCCATCGGGATCGGATACGACGGCGGCTATGCGGAGCAGGCCATGGTTTGGGTCGATAACCTGGTTCGGATCCCGTCAGAGGTCTCTTTCCCACAGGCCGCTGTGGCGACCGATTCCCTCGCAACCGCCTATCATGCTGTGGTGACGGAAGGTCGTATCGGGGCGGACAGCACCGTCGCTGTCGTGGGGTTGGGCGGATTAGGTACCGCAGCCATTCAGATTGCCGCTATCCAAGGAGCCCGGGTGTATGGGGTAGATATTGACGAGAGCAAGTTCTCCCTCGCTCGGCAATTAGGGGCCGTGGAGTGCGCCAATGGAGTTGATCAGTTCGTGGGTGTCGCGTTCGATGTGGTGCTCGATTTTGCGGGCGTTGGGATCACGACTGCGGCGGCTGTGAACGCGGTCAAACCGTGTGGTCGCGTCGTGGCGATTGGTATGACTGTGAAGGAGATGAAGCTGAATACCCACATCCTGATTTCCAGGAATATCACCCTGCAGGGATCGATTGGGGCCAGTCTGGATGAACTTCGGGAGGTCTTAAGACTGATCGCGTGCGGACGTCTTTCCCCGATTCTCGAAGAAATTCCATTTTGCGATGTTCCCAAAGGACTCGAGCGTCTCGACAAGGGAAATGTCACGGGTCGTTTATTTACCAATCCTAGTTTGAGTAGATAGCACGGCTTCATCAGTTCCAGAAGACTAGAAATTAGTGCACAGAAGTCAGAGACCCCATAATAGTATGATGATACGGTCCGACTATGTAATCCTGATATCGCTGGAATCGAAAATCAAGGTCTCTGATTGCTAGAATGTGGCCTGGATGTATAGTCTATTTCTCAGATAGAAAGTAAGCAATTCAACTGGAATTTCGACTATATAATCTAGCTATATTCGATCCTGATCAGGCGATTTGTAGAAATCTGGTTTGTCCCGAACAAATCAGGAAGTCGCGATACAATTCCAGGTTTCTTAGAACTATTCCTGTTACAGATCTATGGACTTCTGTCCTGATCGATGATTTCCATTACTTACATGGCTTGAATTGCCAGAGTATAAATCTTCAGAATGTTTATACAGGTCTACAGCGTTTCTCTCTTTACTTTGCTGTTTGACCCTTAAGGTTATAAATTTCTTTGTATCCAGTATAGATTGATTACGATTGAAAATAGGGCTACTGGTATGAGATCAGGCGACCTCTTATCTGCATGTATTATGCATAGAGGACTGGGTACGATGTCTATATCACCGGGTTTTTTCACATCGGGAGCCAGGGATACTCTACGGCTCCTAGGCCGAATCACCGTTTGATCGCTAACACTATTTATACTTAGTACTAATTATTAAACTTGACGAATACTTCTTTTCTTTGTATATTAGATTCTTGAAAGGCAGATATGTAGTTAGATTGCACAGGAACCAATCTAGTTCTATAAGATACCATTGATACTTTCAGACTTTGAAGTTTCGAGGTCTTGAGAATGATATTTGATATTTTGTCAATATGATTACAGTATAGGGCATTATAGTAATGATACCTCAGTAGTACTCTACTAAGGCCCTCTACTAAGTATACAGACTGTATGCCAAACAGGACAAACACCAGCCACTACCTTATTCTATACTAATTCCGTCCTATAAAACAGGGGTCCAGAGGAACAAACAAGACAGGTCAACTTCCGTATCATGCCACTTCGCTAACAACTCCCCCACGTCTAAGTACATATTACGAGTATCATCATCAACTTCATTGATCCATTACATCTCCTGGCCTCTGACTTCTCACTACCAACCATGTCCGACGAGTACGAGTGTGAAACCTGCACCGAAACCTTCTGGTATAGGGAGGATTGCGAGGAGCATATGAGTGACTACGGCCACTGGCCTAAATGTGAAAGTTGCACGCGTGTCTTCCGCACCCGTCGCGCTTGCAACCAGCACATGAACGCTACCGACCACTGGGCTCCCCGTTTTGAGTGTGAGAGTTGCTCTAGGGAATTTCGCTCTCAAAGTGCGGCCAACCAACATATGGCGGCCGTTGGACACTGGGCCCCCAAAATTCCCTGCGAGACTTGCAACCTGCGCTTTCGCACCATCGAAGACGCGGACCAGCACATGAAGATACAAGCGCACTACAGCAACTACTGCCAGAGTTGCAAGAAACGATTTGCGAACGAGAACGCCCTGCGGATGGTAAGTCCTCTGGGTTTGATCACATTCGGTTGCGCGAACGTAGGACCTGTCGTGCTGATATGTCCACATGTAGCATCTCAACTCAAAGATCCATCGCGGAAAAAACATCACATGTCCCTTCTGCAAGGATAACTACACGAATGCCAGCGGTCTTACTCATCACCTTGAGAGAGGCTCCTGTCGTAACGCCCCCGCGTTGAACCGAGAAACTATTCTCCGTATCATCCGTGAGCGCGATCCACATGGAACCATCACGAACAGGCAGATCGAGTGGCATGAGGAAAACACAGGCCAGTTTTCGGCAACTGACCGTGCTTTCAATGGCTCTAGCTGGGAGTGCTATCTTTGTCATCGGGATTTTCGCACCGCAGGTGCCCTCAACTCACACCTGAACTCATCAGTCCACAAGCAAAAGGTGTACCACTGCCCGAACGTGGAGAGTAAATGTGGCAAGCAGTTCAGCACGCTGGCTGCACTCTTCAATCACCTTGAGAGCGAGTCGTGCTCGTTCATGCGTTTTGAGAGGGTACAGCAGCAGGTCGGTGATGTTTTTCAAGGACGCAGGGCCATTGCCCTTCGAGCATGATTATCCTCTTGCAATTTGCTCGCGGGATGACATGTGTTTTCCAGGGAAAGTGGGTGGCAATGCCGGGTCACTCTTCTACTATTTCATCCGCGGGACCGGATTTCCGCCAACTCTTATTCTTGTATCTATCAAACGCATTTAAGATTATCGGGAACATTCGGATATTGTCGAGTACTAGGTGAAGCCAACACGGACGAAAGAACAGATTTCTGACTTCAACCTGGCGGAGGGACTAGGCTCCGTATATCGCTCCGCTGGTAAATGATATCTCGGGCGCATCTGTACAGAATTATCGACAATATAGCGGTTCTTACACTAATGAAATATTCGGGTATGAGGTTCTATTCCGTTTAGAGACAGTGTTCACTAGGTCGGGTGTGTTGTATGTGTCACCTTGAAGGATACTCGAAACCTGAAGGTCAAAACAAATGGGCCAAAGAGGAAGGCGGTGAGAGATGACGGGATTATCACGAGGTGATCCCGTGCCGCGGCAATAATTCCCCGCCCAGCCTAACCAGGCATAGTCTGCTATGGTCGTAATAGGCATCGTTACGCATCTTCACTGGCACCCATGCGGATGTTAACTTCTTTGCTCACCCGAGCATCATCTCGAGAACCGACAAAATTCACCACATGAGTATAACTCTGTGCTATTCAAAGGAAAAGATGCGACGGGCGGATTCGGCTGGAGAGATTGAGGATCTGATTTGATTGGAGGAACGAGACGAAACTGGGTGATGCCAGATAGTGAGCCTTGAGCATTACAAGTCGCAAAGAACCCCGAGCAAAGCTGACCTTTGTATCGACTAATAGTCTGATCAGAGTAGATTATTACCCATAGTCGCGAAAAATGGGTGCAGGTTGACGGGTCGCTCACGAATGTTCTCTGGGGACGTGGATGACTACGCGTTGAAGAACGCCACTTGGACGAGGATGGAGGGTGCTACATTGACAGGCAACAAGGGGAGTCAGAGAGTCGCAACGTTTCCCCACAGGACTGAAACTGGTACTGGGGGACTTGAGACTGTAGGATTGAGAAATACGTGAACTCAGTTGCAACATTGATTCCCGCTTCCGGATGTGGGTCTGCCCTTTGGGTCAAGGCTGGAAACGGCCGCAACTCATCTGAGGAGAGGGGTTCTGCAGCTAGACCTAATGGCTTCCTCCATTTCTTCGATTCACATCTATATAAGCAAGGTACATTTGAGACATTGTCCATCTAAGAGAATTCGAAGCGGCAAGCTCGATGAGTGAGCTGTCGAAGCTCAAGACTCCCCGTCCTTACACCTGGATATATACGACGACTATGAGACTTGAAGACACCCTTGAATCTTCCTACAGAATGATATCTGATTCTCCATTTGGCTGCTTTTCACGGCGGAGAGGCCAGGTCATCTTCGGAATCTCCGTGCTTCTCCTGCTCCTCTTCTACCCATTCCGCTCATCAATCGTGCCCTCGGTGGTGCCACAGTCTTCGCCTCCAATCGCCCGTGCCCTCTCTGCTCGGACTCTACTTTCGCGCCCTCTGTCTCGTGATGTGACCGCAATTCCCAAGATAATTCATCAGACATGGTTTCCCGCGGGCAGCAATATGAGTGAGCGAGCTCAAGTCTGGGTTCATGGCATGCGGGCCCAAAATCCGGACTGGGAATACGTGCTCTGGGATGACCAAACAAATCGGATGCTTGTTGAACAGCATTTTCCCTGGTTCCTCCAAGCTTACGACCGTCTGCCCAAGGAAATTCTGCGAGCCGACGTGGTTCGCAATTTGTACATGTATCTCTTTGGCGGGTAAGTGCTCCGAAGCGCGTTGTCTACTTAACGTATCTCGGTGTAGCTGAGTGTCTAGGATGTATGCCGATGTGGACACCGAAGCCTTGCGACCCGTGGCGCCACTGTTCGCGGGCCACGAAACAGCGCTTGCAGCCCACCAAGATACCCTCCGGGGGAGATCATCGCAAAAGTCCAACGTGGCCCGTGCGTTCCTGGGGCGCATGGCTCGGACCGTGGATATTCTCAGTTCCGCTGCCGTGCCCAACGGGTGGATGGCATCACCCCCGGGCCACCCTTTTTGGCTTCTCCCCGTCCTGAACGTCATCGAGCACCCTGAGGGGACTGGCGATGGATCTGTCGAAGGCCTTACTGGACCCGGCGCGCTGAGCTTGATGATCAAGAAGTATTGGGACCACTTTAAAGAGAATTCCCTACGGGAACATGCGTGTAGGACGATTCAGCAGCGGCAACCATCGTGGCAGTTATTTTGCGATGAGAGTGAAATGGCTGGGGGCGACCATCTGAAAGACGCGCTGGTCCTTCTGCCGGAAAAGCAAGTTTACCCCTTTAGTTGGGTGGATGACGCCAATTCTGCATCTGTTTGCCAGGCCGCGTGGGAGAATCCGACATTCGACCCGGAGGAGTGTAAACGCCTAATGGACGTGGAAGCTTGGCCCAGTTATTTCATCACGTATTGCACCCATTCCTGGTGAGCGTGTATAGTACTCTATTTACTTTTACTCCTCAGTTTTCATGACGTAGTACCGTATGGAGTCTCTTCGAGTTAATTATATGGGGTTCAAGCCAGAGAGATCGTACCCACACGAAAAGAATTCAACCTGTTGCCAGGGTCAGCAGTATTAGACTTACTCGTAATAGTGCTGTGGAGGAATTGTTCGGCGGTGGCCAGTCGGGTCCATGGCATGCCTTCCGCACCCGGCCATCTTCCTCTAGAACGTCGAGGGTCGTATTGTTTCCGAACTCCGAACTTAGCAAGTGAGCATAACCGGAAAACAATTAAGATCGGTCCACTTTTGAGCCCGACCAACGTCAAAAAAGAAAGAGAAGAAAAAAAAAAGATCGACTTTTCCAGGGACTGGCATGAAAAGGTAACCCTGAATTGGCTCCTGAGCAGCTCCTGCCCTGGACAAAGATCGCAAACAGCCATCACTGGAATGTGGACCGGGAGTCCCAGGCAACCATTTAAATCACCAAGCTTAGGGCTCGAGCAATCACGATGCATCTTCTATCCGCTAGTTCCGTACAACTCACAGGTACAGAACATGCCTTAACGCCCAGCTTGTGAATTTAAGTAAGCCAGGATTCTTGGGGTATTGTTTTTTGTTTTTGCACGGACATTCTACGTAGCAATGCTTGTCTAACGCGACCATGATGACTTTTTAGCCAATGGATCCCACATTGCATTGTCACCGTTTCTCCCTTTGTTTACGGCTCAGATTGGGAATAGAGACAAGGTGAGAAAACCATTTAACTGTTGCTCCGCGGGAAAGCAAGGGCAAGGAAAGGGGTCGACATGGCATATCACGAACTCCATTCCGGGAAAAAGCCGACATGGAATATCACCGTCCATATTCTGTAGGTCCATAACGTTAACTTGCTATCGCGCCCGCGTGCTGACGACGATCAGGTCCTGGGTATTCTGGTCAAACCTTACAGTCCTATTCAACAAATGGATCTTAGATGCAACGGAGTTCAGTAAGTTTGCTATGATCGCTTTGGCCCGAAGATGTCGACTAACTGTGTGTTGCAGGATATCGTGAGTACAGTACTGTCTGACTGTACATCCATCCAATTGCTAATTGGCACAGCGATTCTGCTCACAGCATGGCATCTGATATTCGCGACCGTGGTTACGCAAATCATGGCGCGGACAACGACCATGCTGGACGGCCGCAAAAATATCGAGATGAACAGTCGCATGTATGCGCGCACAATGGTACCCATTGGCCTGCTTTACAGTGGTAGTCTTGTCTGCAGTAACATCGTCTACCTCTATCTCAACATCTCGTTCATCCAAATACTGAAGGTATCGTTCCGTCGCGCCGGCCAACCTCTCCAGCCCAAGATACAATCAGGACACTGACTCGTCTCCCAGGCCGCCGGACCAGTGGTTACCCTCTTCGTCAGTTGGTCCTGGGGAGTAGCAACCCCTTCATTGGGGGTTCTCATCAATGTCCTCATCATCACATGCAGTGTTGGTCTGGCCGTATCAGGCGAAATCCAATTCTCAATGCTAGGGATCTTCTTCCAAATGGCCAGTCTGGTCTGCGACGCCAACCGCCTCGTCATGATACAAATCTTGCTCTCGGACGACGGCCAAAAAATGGACCCCCTCGTCAGTCTGTACTACACGGCGCCGGTGTGCGCCGTCCTGAACTCCATAATCGCTTGGCAGACCGAGCTCCAGTCCTTCCACTGGAGCACGATTCCCAACACCGGCTATCTTACCTTGCTGGCGAATGCGGTGGCGGGGTTCATGCTGAATGTTTCGATTTTTGTCCTGGTGAGTGCGTCCCGGATTTGGCTGATGTGGTAGACTAACCGGTTGTGAGATTGGGAAAACCTCCGGATTGACTACGACGCTTGTCAGCATTCCGAAGAATATCTTGCTTATCGTCGCCTCGGTTGTTCTTTGGCATACGCAGATCAACATGGTTCAGATCGTTGGATATTCGATTGCGCTACTGGCCCTGTTGTACTATTCTCTGGGGTGGAAAACAATTAAATGTGGGATGGAGAACGTGCATGCCTGGCGGAAGGATCCTGCTAGAATTAATACATACTCTGATAGAGTTTGATTATAGATGATAGGAACAATGAATGCATAATGTGTGTTGAAGAAGGTTTGCTTCGTAGCTTCAGTCGGAAATCACGGCCTGGACCCTTGGGGTTGGATTCAACCAAGCTACTAGTAAGAAAGGTTGAAGACCATAATACATGTCTCCCATATAGCTCGAGAATAACACCGGCGAGTACAGGCTTGACTTGCCATCAGACGCCTGGAGATGACCGATTGCTTGACTATCTAGAACGAGCTGAGCGAAGCCCTTACATCGAAATCACCCCTTACTTAGAGTATATTTGAACCCCAACCAAAAACAATCCATTAGTCTTCATAAAGTAAATGAACTTCTACTATCCAGGTTAGGTTAGGACCCTCAAATCAAGTTGTGCGCAAGGGACTGTCCTAAGTAGAGTCCCACGACCATCTTACTGTTGCCGATCCCATACCCCCCGGGAAAGCGCAGCAGAGTTTCATTCAAGTTCATCCGCAAGTGGTCTCGTAGGTGATCGATATTCGGGCTGAGATTCGATGGCCCAGACTGAATCCATTACTAGAGGTCAAAATATACTATACTTTACAAGTGTGCCTCTGGGGCCTGATGAATCATGACTCATGACATATCGATCTTTCCCCGTCGATCGATCTATTTCCCTTGCACATGGCACAGAACGCTCTAGAAGTGTGCAATAAGCAAGGGGCGATGATGCTTGCATTTATCTCACTGAGGGTCATTGTGGCTGATTTAATTAGGGTTTTCAATTGCAGGTGGGGGCTCTCCGGCTGCATCCGGAAAGTGAAGCAACGACAGATGAGTCTCGTATAATAGTACTAACATAAAGAGCGTTACGCTCGCTACTTGACGGCTGTCCTTAACGTGGTTATGAGAGGAGTCGAACCCGATATAACGGCACGGACGGAGATGCCAGTATAAAATAAATAGTAAATACAATGGCATTCGCCATCTCCAGATGCTGCATATTCCTCTACTTGGCGATCATCGGTCAGTCAATAGCAGGATGTGTGCTGTCTCCCAACCTGGTTGCACGAGACGGGCCTCTCCTGCCGAGTCAGGACCCGTTCTATAAACCGGACAATGAAGATTGGAAGACAGAAAACCCCGGGACGATCCTCAAGACACGCAATGTGAAGACTGGCGCAACAATGGATTTACCTTCAGACCTCCAGGGAGTCTACCAACTACTCTACCGCACCACCAATGCACGAGACCAACCAAGTTATGCCGTAACAACGGTATTGGTGCCTAGCAATGCCACGCTTGATCGTCTCCTCTCCTACCAGGTGGCCTACGACAGTCCCAACATCAATTGCTCGCCCTCATACACTCTCCAGGTGGGATCCTCGCCCAGCGGCGATGCCACCAACGTAGAGCTCTCCGCTTTTGCGCAGTACTTCCTCTCAACCGGAATCCCGATCAGCATACCCGACTACGAGGGCGTGGAAGCTGCCTATACCGTGGGACCCCAGTCAGCGTACGGTGTCCTTGACTCGCTCCGCGCCGTGCTGAGCTCCACAGACATGACGGGGATCACCTCAACCGCCAAAACCACACTCTTCGGCTACTCCGGAGGTGCCCTCGCAGCCGAATGGGCCGGGGAACTCCAGTCATCCTACGCACCAGATCTCACAATAGCAGGCGCTGCCATCGGCGGCGTCCCCGTCAACATCACCAACGCCCTCTTTACCCTCGATGGCACCGAGCACGCGGGTCTCATCGCGGGCGCTCTTGTAGGCGTCGCAAACGCCTTCCCATCTTTCGCCCAACATGTCGAGCACCACCTGAAACCGGAATTTCAGCAACTCTTCTGTCTTCCCAAAACAACTTGTGCCGCCGACGTCTTCAACTCCAGCTACGGCTATGTGGCGCAATTGGCTAACAAACATATCTCGACCTTCTTCGACAACGGCTGGTCCCCTGTGACTGAATATGGTCGCCTCATGAATAGTGTCTGTGCGATGGGCCAGCGTGGCGTCCCGCGCTTCCCGGTTTTCATGTTCCAGGGAACGGCCGATACCACGGTTGGTCCTCTTGGGGACGTCGGTCAGCTGGCTAGGAAGCTTTGTAGGGATGGGGCTGTGATTCAGTTCGCACAGGTGAAAGGGGCCGATCATATTCCGGCTCTTCTGAAGGGATTTTCGAAGGCGAAGTCGTTTTTGATGGATATATATAACGGTGTCGCGCCGAATGAGTGTACAGATACAGATATATCGTGATTGTATAGTGTTAATATGATGATCTGGGGTTGAAGGCCCTGTATTCTTCTTTCTTCTTATAGTCAGGAATGGGGATCTGACTCCATGTTGATCATGGCCACAGTAACACAGGTCATCCCTAGGGAAGATATCACAAGAGGAAATGTGCGACTTGAGGAAATACCACGGCTCATTTAAAGGTTCACACCAGACGAAGACACAGGTCCGTCCTGTACTACTTCATCCACCCTTATTTCTCCATGGCTGAGGTTAAGAGAAACACGTTCCCCTTGAAGATATGCTAACTCACCGATGGCCGAAGCACACCAACCCTCCCATCACTATCAACCCAATATCTGAGACCCCTTGACCATTAACAGCGCAGTGGTATCGCAGTTACAACGCCATGCTCGTTGCTCTATTACTGACACTTTTAATCCCCTCCATCCCCCTCACAAATGCCATCGACCTCAAAGGCTACGAATACATCGTCGTCGGATCCGGTGCCGGCGGCAGCCCACTGGCAGCCCGACTCGCGCTGGCAGGCCATCGGACTCTCCTCCTGGAAGCCGGCAGCGACCAGGGCCACAACCTCAACTACAGTGTGCCCGGCTACGCAGCCAAAGTCACCGAAGATCCAGCGCTCGCGTGGAACTTTTTCGTCCGCCACTATACCAACGACACGCGCCAAGCCCGTGATTTCAAGACCGTCTACGAGACCCCGGATGGAAAAGAATACACGGGCCTGCAACCCCCCGCGGGATCCAGAATGAAAGGCATTCTCTACCCCCGGGCCGGAACCCTGGGAGGATGTACCGCCCACAACGCCTTGGTCGCGATGTATCCCTTCCGCTCTGACTTTGATGATATTGCCCGCGTGACGGGGGATGGGTCCTGGGCTGCGGAGAATATGCGGAGGTATTTTGTGAGGTTGGAGAGAAATCGGTACGTGCTTCCCGGAGACCCCCGTCATGGGTATTGGGGTTGGTTGGGGGTTGAGAAACCGCCGTTGCGACTTGTCTTGCAGGATGAGCAGCTGTTGAGCTTGGCTTTTGGTGGCGCTTTCGCGTTGGAGGGGAATAGTCTGTGGGGGAATCTTGCGTCGTTGATTGTGGGAGATGCGAATGCTGCTCGTGAGACCCGCGATACGAGGCCGGGCTATTATGCTTTGCCTGTGTCGGTCCATGATGGGAAGCGCAATGGGCCGCGCGAGTTCGTTGTTTCCGTCCGGGATGCGGTCAATGCGGATGGGAGCAAGAGATATCCGCTTGATGTTCGTACGGATTGCTTCGTTACGAGGATCGTATTGGATAAGTCTGTCGGTGTGCCTCGTGCCACTGGGGTCGAGTTTCTTGATGGCGAGTTCTTGTATAAAGCCAGTCCGCTGTCTCGGATGGGCCGTGTCGGCGTTCCGGGAACAGCTACGGCGTCTCGCGAGGTCATCGTCGCCGGCGGCGCGTACAACTCGCCGCAATTGCTGAAACTAAGCGGGATTGGTCCCGCACGCGAGCTGCAGAGGCATGGGATCGAAGTCGTCGTTGACCGACCCGGGGTCGGGAGTAATCTGCAAGATCAATACGAAGTCATGGTCCAGGGCCATCTCCCGAAGGACCTCGGGTCTCTGAAAGATTGCACGTTCGACTTCCCCGGACAGTCTGATCCGTGTCTCGCGCGCTGGATGAAGCCGGTGCTCGGTGATCGCGGTATCTACGCGTCATCCGGCCTCTCAGCGGCCATGTTTTATCGGAGCACAGCTGCCAGTAGTGACGAGACCGACATCGTCGTATACTCCGCGATAGGGAATTTCCGGGGCTACTTCCCCGGCTATAGCGTCAATATCACTGCGACGCACGACTGGTTCACCTGGTCTGCCCTGGCAGCTCATCCGCGAAACAATGCCGGCACCGTGACCCTTCGCTCTGCCGACCCGCTCGATCCCCCGGAGATCGTCTTCAATTACTTCGACACCGGGGTTGGCAACTATACCGCCGATCTGCAGGGCCTCTACGAGGCGATTCAGCTGGGGCGGAAAGCCTTCGCTCGCCAGCGTCTGCCGGTTACTGAAGTCTTGCCGGGAAAGCAGGTACTCTCTCCGGACGACATCGAAACCTACATTCGAGACACTGCATGGGGCCATCATGCGACATCCACTTGTTCGATTGGCCCCGATGACGACCCAATGGCGGTTCTCGATTCCAAGTTCCGGGTGCGAGGTGTCCACGGATTGCGCGTCGTCGACGCTTCCGTTTTCCCTCGCACTCCGGGCACATTTCCTACTCTTGCGATTTGTACGGTGGCGGAAAAGGCTGCAGATGTTATTTTGAGCGAGATCGTCAATCCCGGTCTGCGGTAGATCATGCTCTCCACAAGACGTTTATTGATTCTCTATTGCCTCTGGAAGATTTGCCCTAGCGTACCTATTTCCTCTGCACCCCGATTTCCCAGCACGTAGGATGATCCCCCCCCAATTGCGATGGCGATATTACCTCGGAGATTGGCCCTCGATGGGTGAAGTCCTGCAGGCATTTGACTTCCAGCTGTCTATCAGGGGGGGGGTTGTCGCAATCTCGCTGGACATATCGAACAAGTCTACCTTTTATGCCAAGTAATTCACCTCACTAACATCCAGTAGTCTAGAAAAGTATACAAGGACCACCACAATCACATTCGAACCCTTCGCCCGTCCCCCACCGGGCTGCATCGGCGGCAGGAGGGGGATGTGTAGGTTTTGGATAATGCTATTGCGCAGTACGGGAGGGGGCCATGGCGGAGGGGGAATGGATTGAAGCGAGGTCTGAATTAGGCATTTACGGAATCTTTGAGTAAATGCAATCATCGTAGTAAAATAGAATGTACAAAAACTATTTTCGGAAGAGAAGATATATCCACCGCACCCACGATCTGTACCCGAACTCCCAACCCCCTGGTGGCTCTATTGCGTCTTGATCAACCACCCGACGGCGCCGATGGTACCGGCCGCGATCATGATCGTCAAGATCCAGGCGCCCGCCCGGTCCGCCGTCTCAATCGGCTTCGACTTGGTGGGGTCCTTGCTGGCATTGCCGTTGTGATCAATGTGATGTTCGGCGCCGTCGGGATTCGTATCGACCGTCAGCGGCGGCTTGCTCTCCAAGAGCATCAGGGTCGAGGTGATGCCCCCCAGCGCGGCCATTTGCACTTCCAAGCCCTTCTGTCCATCCCACGTCGGTTTCCCCCAGGTTTCCCCGCAGAGATTTTCCGATTCCCCTGAGCATTGCTTGGCGATTGCTTCTGCGGTGCTCTGCAGCTTGGGGATGATTCGTTCCGCCGTGGAAGGAACCAAGATGGCGGTGTGCGCCAGCCACATCGCCGTATAGCCCTTGAAGCCCAGTTGGTTACGATCGCAGCTCAGGATGGGCTCGCAGGCCACCTCGGACAGAACGTTGCCGCCAAAGTTGGACGGGAAGAAGGTGGCGAAGATGCTTTCCAGCAAACCGTTGACGCGCTTCAACCACTTCTCGTCGCCGTTGGTCTCGAGGGCGGTCAGTCTCACACCGCCGATGGGGGGGGGGGGAGGATGGAATGAAACTCACGTAGTTGTACATAAAGGCAGACCCGGACAGGTAGGTGCCGTAGTTGTAGGTCCATTGGTTGTTGCCGGAGTCCTTACAGTTGTTCTCATTCGACGTCGAGTCGGCCACATACCACCGGTCAGGGCGGATGAGAGGCGAACTCGCTGACCAGTCCCAGATGCGTTCTGCCCACTCTGCGTAGGTCCCATTCTTGGTAAAGCGGGCCAGACGAGCGGACAACTCGAACAGACCTCCATTCGAGATGGAGTTCTTCATGGTGTACCCGGCCTGATAGGGCCAAATCTGCCATCGCAGGCCCCCGTTGCAGGCAGTCTCATCCCATCGGCCGATTTGCATATTGAAGACCGCGCGGGCCAATGAGGTCCAGGAGGGTTTCCCTGAGACTTCGGGGAACCCAGTCTCCGATGCGGTGATACTGGCCAGACCCCAGAACATTTGGTCGTCGTTTCCCTGACACCATCGTTAATGCGTCAGAACCTTCGATCGCCCGGGATTCCACGTACCAGCCATTGACTGTAGTTGGAGGAGAAGTAATCATAGTTCTCACCCGCCTGGAACATGAGATCATGTGACACGACTTTGTTATATTGATCGACGCCGGAGGTGGCCCAGTACTGGATCAAGGTCATGAACATGGCACCGGCGATATACCAGGTATCGGTGAGCTTTCCGGGGATGCCTTCAGTTTGATTTTGGGCATAGAAGGTCATCATGGGATCGGCGATATCAGTGCCGGCATTGGCCAATGAATCTGGAAAATCAACGCCCTAAGAAACTGGCACTCTTTCGGATGACCGAAATAGGAAACAAAAAAAAAACATCATGGAACGTACCCTTACTATTCACCTGCACCGTGAGCGCTGACAGGGCGACCTGACCTTGAAGAAGGAGCAGGACCGCCCCACCGAGCTGCCGCCAACTTGGACGCATGTATGGAATTGGATATTGAATAATAATTGTAGGTATATGGGTTAGTGTGTGTATCTGTTTGGAATTATGCTTAAATCTGGTTTAGTTGGCCCTAGTTGCTGTCCAGCGGTGGGAAAGGGGGGGGCTGGTTTCAACGGTGCTTTATTTTATTTTAATTTTTTTTCTTTTTCTTTTCCTCCCAGAAGATATGGGGAAAAGGTGGGAGGGAAATCATTCCTTTATTATGATGTGGAATTTTAAAAGGGGGCAAAAAAGAAGGGGAAGTTTTTTTTTGGGCAGTGAAACGCCAAGGGTCTTCTTTGATCCGCCAAGTTGTCCACGCCACAGTCTCTGGGACCAATTGGATTGTCACGCTGTGCTCTTGGAAGTTGCCTATTGATTATTATTAGTAGGTCTGGGACTAAGGATTCGGATTAGGGGTTCCTCATGGCCTATACCCTGTTGATCATCTTCATCCGCTTGTCCCCCGGACGGACACGTCGATACCGTTTAAGAATGGCCCAGAACTGATTTCTCGTTTGAGGAATCAAAGATCAAGCATAGTTGTTCCACTTCATCGTACTCCGTACCCATGTCTGGAGTACTCCAGACTCTCTCCAGTTGATCCCCCTCAATCTGTGAGATCTCACAGTCATAAATGCTATAAATAGCACTGAGCCAGCAGTGTTCGTGGAGAAAGGAAAAGGATTCCATCGGAGTACTCCATACTCCGTACTCCGTACACCCTCTTTCTTTTGCTTCGTGAAAGGAAACCTCCAGTCCTCTTTCAATCTTCTTCAACCGAAAGCAAGAAGTCCACAATTGAATCTCCACAATGAAAATTCCTAGCGGGACACGTGCCCCCCTTTTTCTTTCGGCTCACCGCCTCGATCCAATCTTCATCTTGTCTTTCTAACCAATCGCTCTGCGAGACCAAGAACAGCACAGCACCAATATGGGAGGATGAAAAGAGGAAAGACAGAACGACGGAATGCGGGAAGAAATCGCGACAACCGATCGAACGAAACCGGAAAATAACATTGAGTTCCGCATACCGAAACTACGAGCACCACCCCAGATGATCGTCTCATCCAGCAGCCATTGCTTCCATATAATTATCACGGGTGTGGATGTCGGTCCGCTTCCGGATGCCGCTATCAATATATACACGGATGCGACCCCTTCGCGGCTTGTTACAGACTCCGGTACGGAGTAGAGCAGGGTATGCTCTATTCGTCCGAAACCCATTCCAGCCACCCGGATCCCTTCCCCCGGGGTAGTTTGCGACCGACGAAACACCCAGATGGACCTGTTGCTTGGCACGCGCTGGACTCGTGGCCAGCTGTCTGGATTCCTGGCGACGACCCTATACGTCGTGGCTCCGTTACGATGACTTGCTCTGTCGAGCCTGAGTTGTAGAAAACTAAATTGTCTCGTAATCGGCAACGTCGCGAACGGCGTGTCGAACGCCATAATCGGCTACGAGCTTGGTCCTCTTCGGAATCCGTGCCTTTCCAATACTGCTTGGTGATCCACGTGACCGTGTAGTTGCCAGTATCCGGACCGTTAACAGGATTATGAGTACAGGGGTGGGGAGAAAAGAAGCGCTGAACGGGTTACTTATGGACTACGGAGTTGACTACCAGGTCCATCATCATACCATATCCAATGGCAAGTGCCGATGACCCACGAGGATGTCGGTAACCACCCCGGCATCTTCAGCGCTGAACGTCAACCTGGTCAATATCCAGAAAGTATAGAATTACTAGTACCTACATTGAATAGTCGCAGTATCCGTAGTTCTGCTCAATTTGACAATGGGAGCTGTATATTTCAACAAGAAAGACATCCCAGAAATATTTAAATTTTTTTTTTTTTTTAAAAAAAAAACAAATATAGAAAAAAACATCCATCAATCCATACCGTCCATCCACACTTCAATCATAAATCCATTTACTTCTCCTCCACCAACTCCTCAAACCTCCTCAGATCCATATCCTTCTCCAAAAGAGGAATGACATAGGGATCGAAAGTCTTCCAATAAGGATTCTCCAGATGATACTTCTGCGATCCCTCATTCAGGTAGCGCTCCACGATACAGAAATCCTGCTTATCGTGAACCGACTGCATCACGAACCAGGACAGCGTCTCCTTGTCCTTCGAATACACGGCCGAGGCCTCGAGGAGCTTCGCGTGGAGCTTGGAGATGGACTCCTCGTCGGGCTTGGCGCGCATGTCTATTTCCAGTCGTGGAGTCAGTGTCCGGGTCCATTGACTTGAGGAAGGAGGGGAGGGGGTTGTTCCGTACGGACGACGATTGTGTAGACCATGGTGGGCAATTTGTTCTTGGGGATTCTGGGAAACAGGAGGGGGGTATTGGGAGGTAGGTTGAGAGCTTTATATGGGAGGTGGGGCGTAGTGGTTTTGCCTTTTGGGGCTTCTTCGGTGAATGTTTGGCTTGTTGGATGGTGGGGGTGACTTTGGGGGGGGGGTTGGACTTTGGGGGCGTGTGAACTTATGATCTCATTTGTTGGGGGTTAGGGTGGAATTGTCTCGGGCGGTTTCTTTTCCTCGCGGGGATTTTTTGTTCTATGAGGGTTGAGAGAGGCAAGAATGATATTCAGTAGAGTTCAGAGATCGAACTCGATGACGAGAGCTTTATCTTATCCATCCAACGAGCGTCTTGATGCCTCAGGCTGAGAGGACAGTCACGTGGGTTGAATACACCCTCAGGGCATAGCCCTGGTGGCCTAAGGCAGGTTTCATGGGAGAGTGGCCGATGGTTGGATTCTCAGTAGAAAGAATCAAGATATCAAATACCCAGGGATCCACAGGGATATCCATCGGATTGCCGAGCCGGGTGGAACTCGGATACTGACTTGCCAAAGTCAAGCGTCTGTCGGGTATGGCTATCGGGATTCGGGATCAACGGAGAGGCGCTATTCTCCGGAGACGCGACACAAAGCTAACTACTCCGTACGGAGTATCTAGTTCTTTCAGACAATTATAGTAACGGGTGTTCCGCCGGATCCGGTGGCACTTTCAACGCCTTTTATCCGGAGGTATTAATAGATACGGGATGGGTTGAGTAAACTGAACAATACTCCGTCCCTAGGAGTCGTCGAAGATTATCAATCATTGCGGAAATTAGACCCCTGAACCATTTCATCTGAAGGGCTGTAAGTGTATGTTCCGTGGTCAAAGAGAAAAGGAGTAGATCCTGGATTGTTAGCTTCCCACATATAGCATTCCGAGATGTTACGGAGTAGACAGACGACAATATAGGCAGAATACTCCGTACAGCTGCTCATAGCGCTCGTCTCTAGGTCCTGCCTTGGAATTACTAGTATTCCTTTGGACGAGATTACTGTTAAACACGCGCTAGTCCAAGGAGGTCCTGGGCCGAATCCTGCGGAGCCACAATATACGTCCTGTACCTTTGCACAGACGTTTAATCTTGAATATAGGATGTGAAGTAAGACAATGGTCCACCAGGATGGGTCCTCGGAAAGATTGAACATACACAAGACACCCTCAGGGGTTGAGTACTCCGTAGAGGTTGATCGATAATACCGTGGGAATCATGAAGTGGATCTCGCATCGTGTCGATCTCCGAAGAAACAACCACTCAGGAAGAATATACACAGCTCATGAATGTCATGCTACAAAAGAAATCTAAGTAAACGTCTTTCCGGTACGGCTAGCCACATGGGCGATGTAAAAGGAATGAAATGAGAGAAAATGCCTCTATACCCCGGGAAACGTTCATCAAGCTCCATGGCACAAATGTTTAGCCTATATGCCACGTCGTGTGTCTATCCGGCAAGTTTTGCGTCGATCGAGAATTATATTCCACCGAAACGTCATCCGTTCGTATAATCGCGCCTAGAGGATGGCTATTTTTCTGATGTTCGTCGAGAATACTCTCTTGGCTCTCCAGGTGTGTGGCTGAGCGATCGGACCGGCGATTCGTCTTGACTCCGGTGAAATGAAACGCAGAATTGTAATTAGTCTCTTTCCCTTGAGGGCCTCGAGTGCGGAAGGGTGCCCCCCTCAAAGTCAGGTCAAGGATGGGTTGCAAGGTCGGGATGCATGAGGCGAGAATGATAACGTTGGATTCGACGCTACAATCATTAGCATGCGGCTGGTCGATAGGACGGGCCATCTTACATTGTCCACATCACAAGTTCCGCGGTATCATCTGATGTCGTTAGATTGAACACCTGGGGTGAAGGCGTGGGGAGCGCTTTCTCACATGTAAAATCATCCTGGGACGCCATATCGGGGAACTCAGTGCTCTTCACAATAGCCATAGCCGCAGCGCTGCGGTCCATTAATTATCATCCACAGGTCGTGGTCAATATGTTACATACACTGTTCCCATCCCCAAGGCAGCGCACAGCGCCAGCCGTTTCCCTAATGGCATATGGAGTTTCATTAATACCGTGCTTGGATAAATGGCCAAATAAAAATCGACAAACGCAGATAGAACTAGCACGGAATCAGTTATTATTCTGGTTGACGGTTTGGGGAGGCCGGGGGGAACCAACCTGCATTCAAAATAGCAATCTTGATCAAAATCCACATATCATGGCATTTCGCCTGGCCCTCTCTGGCCAAACGACGCTCCCATGCTGCCCGAGGGGGATCACATTGATTGAATAACACAAAGATGCATGTAAGAGACACCGCCGCTGTGATTCCGAGAAGAGACCATAGCCATATTCGCTGTGCCCGACTGGGGATGAGGATTCGAGTCAAAAGAGACGTCACTGCGAACTTTGGAACGGTGAAGGAAGCAATGCCGACTGCGAAGCTGATCGTATTGATCAAAATAATCCTCTCGACTGTACTTTCCTCCAGGTACTTTTGGTGCTTTCCATACCCCATACGTACATTGGCCGTTGTCATCCCAGCATTGGATAGGGTTAAAAACTGTGCCAGATGAGTGACATGTCCCCTCAGTGCCAGGAGAGAGAGTCTAGGGATGTTACCAGAGAACCAAGCATGATGTAGTCATCAGTGCCGGCATTGCGGATCATGAAGAACCGGATATATATGCGAATAGCGACAAAAATGGTCGTCACGCCCGTCAACGACCATATCACGGCGAGAATTCCAGGACCTTTGTTATGGCAATCCATGAGAGACATTGTCACAATGTCTGCCTCTTCCAGTGGCTGGGACGGGGGTGCGGTAGTGATCCAGGTAGGAGCATTGACATAAAAGATAAAGTAACCCAACGTCAGGCTTGGGCAGGGGCAGCCCACACCCACTATTTATTATTTACCAGTCAACTGGGGATAGCGCAGGGTGCGTGAAGACCCGATGGATTACTGGTATGTAATATGTATGTCGTTGAAAATGGAGTCGACACGGTAGAGCCGAGATTTAGATCGGGGGTACAGCATGATTTCCGAAGGCCCTGGCTCAGGATTTTTCAGCTTATTTGATCGATGGCGGTTTCATCCAATTGCAGCGATGGGGGAAATGATATCAACTCCAGGGTTAGACCGTTGTGGGTGATTTGGGATAACACGGAATACTATCGTCTGCACTTCCGTTCCGACTTTATATGGTCACGGTGGATACATCTGGACTAATCAAACAACAATCTGGATTATGATACCATATGATATGGAGTAATCAAATTCCGAATCGAGTGAGCAGTCTTTGATCTGTTGTGTAAATTTTTAGGGAGCTTGTCTTTTTGTGGAATCGTGGCAAGTTCGCCTTGCTTCACCACAAGCCAACACGGGACAAGAACGGGACAAGCGCACGAAGGATCCAATACTATTACATAGCTTCCTGCTTCATCAGTTCATATATATAAGACCCAAGGAAGATCCACTCATGGTAAGGTCTAAGCCACGGGCAAAAGATGCGTAGGTACGGAGTAGATACTCCGTACTATCTACTACAATCTTCATTACGTAGACTAGATCATGATTGAGGATTGGAAAAAGATCCATTCACAGATAAGGTCCGTAATTATTTTCTCCATCGTTTCCCCGAAGCGTTAATTGAAGAAGTCAGTCACCTTAGTCTGACTCTCTTGCAAAGGCAAATGAGCAGTTCCCTAGGAAAATTTCAAGCGACATCTGAACACACCCCTGACTGGGATACGTGGCATGATGATCCACGCCGTATACAGATAGGATAGTCCAGATTAAGTTGATCCGCCGTAAGTGAGACAACCAGCTATCTATTTAGTGGTAATCTGGACCCTGATACTAATATAGTCTGTGGATAGGATCCAGTGCCTGCCACTAAAAGGCCCGTGAATCTCCGTAAATCTTGTTGGATTCGAAACGGTGGCAGCCATGGATCGTAGCCAAAAACTACTCTGGAGTTAATGTGAACAATTCGATGCAGAGTCAGACACTAGTTCTGGCTGGACACTGTCAAGCATAAACTTTTAATGCTATCTACTCTGTACCCTGATCAGCATCGATCGAGTCTCAGTGACTATCTAGATACCCATTGTGAAAGTGGATTGGGCGATCCACCTTCACAACGCTTGGCAAGTGACCGTTTTCCTTTCCAGGTGGTTATGTCCTTTCGGTGTCTCATCGTGCTACGTGCTACGTACTATGGAAAGAAGCTGAGCCGATCACTAACCGAACTCCGTATGAGAATGTGGAATACAACCGAACTGGGCTCGGCTCTCGTCCCTCTTAACCGCGATGCCTTGATTGCTGACCTCCCTTTATACCCTTATAGCTTCACCATTCGTAAACAAAAGTTGAGCACGCATCGTCACAAGTGAATGGGAAATAAGGAGGAGTCTGATTCTCCGAATATTTCCCGGAAGTGTGCAGTACCTCTGCATTATGGGACAGGTTTCGGCTACCCGAATGGCTCTTGACCTTTAGGCATGAAACAAAAATACCAGCAGATTATGCTTAGTAGCTGTGGTATGTACATACATACAGTCCTCCGTATGTACTCCGTACATTCCCACTGATCACCGGGGATCTTCAATACCCAGCCGTGGACATGCAACGTGGGAGGTCCCACTAGTGCAGGTCCACGATGATCAATCAATTGCAAACCTTCAACCGGCGAAGAGAGCTTTTCCAGAACAACATTATCGACTCAATACGACCCCTTAGCTGATCAGTGATTGGTCTGGTACTCTGCGTGGGTCGTTCAACCGGTCCTGAGCTTAGCCCAATCCTTACCTGATCGGTTGCTTTCGGGAAGTCGATCATTATAATTCGATGTCCCACTACGGAGTAGATACTATTAGCACGTCGTTACCCTAATGATGATCCCTCCCTATTCCGATGGTTTCCAGACGTTTCCCAAGTGGAATGGGGTTGGACAAAGTTCGTCCTCATGGAACGCTGCGGGTCGTCACTTTGTGGCTTCAACGTCAGGGGGTCGATACTCAACCACATGGCTAACCAAGCCTCTTTTAACTCATATCTTCAGGCTCGCGAACCATTCTGTTTTGTCGTACTCCGTACCCGTATGCGAATTGCTTCAGAGAGGATGCTACGGCAACCTGCGTCGCTTTCGAAGCCCCGGACTTAGCTGACGGTCCTTCACAAGATCGACCATTAGGCTGTAGCCTGGAGGTCTATTGCAGGCTATGACTATTTCTTGGAGACTGTCCATTTGTCGAGGGGTTATTTTAAGCCAGTACAATCGTACTTGCGCATTGGACAAAATTACAGGCTTTCACTAGGGCAATGCCGTCAAGGACCCTGGATGAAAGATCGATGAATGAAGCTATTCATGATCATCCTGAAGGATAACATCTCCAGCGAGCAAGAGAGGAAAATCATTCATTATTTAATTGCAAGGTGTGTGTGCAGTGTCCCACTCAGTCGAGAGAAGTTCTAGACACATCTTGTCCGATATCGGCACTTGAGAACATTCATCCCTTTTTGTTAGAACACTACTACCATTGGGCCTTGCATTACTATAAGATGTCTACCGAAGCACATGGGTGGACTGATTCAAGGGGTTCAACAGTGTTCTTTTGTTCTAAGTGTCTTCTTTTGCGGTCCATGTGTGAGTGGACAGAAATACTTACGTGGCCAAATCATTTCCCCATAAATAGCTGCCAATGTGAGGGTTCCAGTCCTTGTGGTGTGGTTGGAATCCAAATAAAGGCATAATAAAACAAACACATCCCTTCCACTAATAACTTATTGGAGTCACTGCATTCTTGGACCAGCTCCTTGATCGCAGTTTATTGAACCAGTGCATTATGTAAATTGGTGCGATGTTGCTTTCTGCGCCTCTCCTTCTGCTGGCGTTGAGCCGCCCGGCAATCGCACACTCGGGGACTGGGCTCGTTGCTCAAACATCTAACGGTGAAGTGATCGGTCATCGCTCGGCTGAATATCCGGAAGTGCTTGAGTACTTAGGGATTCCGTATGCTGCACCACCGGTGAGAGACTTGCGCTTTGAGCAGCCGCGGCCATATCAAGGCCAGCCCAAATATGTTGCCAGCCACCATGTACGCTTGGAGAGTTTGATTTCACTCAAGCTCTACATCTGGACCTACCTTTCTCCTCTACTAACAGATCTCGCAGGGATTGTAAGTGGCTCGAGGGACGACCGAAGATGTTTGGCCTTTAATCAAATTAGTAGTGACTGTCCATATAACGCCGGGTCAACGATCAACTACCCGGAGAAAGCACCACAGTTCGATCGGGTGATGAGCGCCTTTACCTCCTCCAACGATAATAAACACAATGAGGACTGCCTGACACTGAATGTTTGGATCCGGAAGAGACACGGTCGCACGCTCAAGCCTGTTCTAGTTCATTTCCATGGCGGAAGTACGTCCAATATACGTACGGATTGAAAAGCTCTGGCTGACAATTGTCAATATCCCAGGATGGACGTCTGGAACAACGAATACGCCTTTCTACCATGGGGGCCATCTGGCTTTCTCCGAAGATATCCTCGTTGTTACGGCTACCTATCGAATGAATGTTTTTGGATTTCCTGGTATTCCTGGGAAACCGTCCAACCTTGGACTTCTTGATCAGCGCAAGGCAGTGGAGTGGATCCGGGACAACATTCAAGCATTTGGTGGTGACCCCGATCGAATCGTCCTGTCCGGGCAGTCGTGTGGTAGTGCTGTGGTGGACTACTGGGCATATTCATATCGCCACGACCCGATCGTGGCCGGTCTCATTTCACACTCAGGCACGGCCGATAGCTTCCCTGCGAACTCTCCCGAATTGTCGGCACAGCACTGGCAGAAACTTACTTCACTGTTGGGATGCACGTCGGGTGATGTTCTTCGGTGCATGAAACAGAAAAACATGACTGCAGTACTGGCCGCATCGAGCAAAATCAAGCCTCCTGCGACCGGTAATGCAGGACGAAATCAACCTGCTTTCCAACCCACGGTGGATAATGTGACAGTCTTCAGTGACTATAAGTCACTTGCTGGAGTCGGCAAGTTCGCCCGCCTGGTCAGTCGCAGTGTACATATTTCCCAAACTCAGACCGCTAACCAACTCGTACCAGCCCTATCTCGCTGGCCACAACCATAACGAGGCTGGTTTCTATAAGATCTCGGCCTGGGCCCAAGGATCTACTCTGTCAGGATCGGAATGGCAAGCATTCAACCTAGAGACATTCACCTGCCCGACTGATGACGCGGTTATGGCTCGGATCCGTGTGGGAGTCCCAGCTTGGCGATTCCGTTATTTTGCGGATTGGAACAACACTCGCCTGTATCCAGATAGCGGCGCTTATCATGGAGTCGATTTGAATCTGATTTTTGGCGACTCCGTAGCCGTGACAAATCTCCCTGAGATTAGACCATAGTGGCAACTACGGAAGAAGATGCAGCGTGCTTGGGCGACCTTTGTGGCTGATCCTCACCATGGCTTGGAAAAGCTGGGGTGGCCGCAGTATTTATTGAACGGTGCGTATCGCCCTGGGGACATCATACTGAAATCCATCATTCTCACTTGCGGTAGAGAGCACTCTGATCTCGTTGGGAGAAGGGAACACTCCCGAGGTGAAATTTACCGACCCCAGGGTATACAACGCGGGCTGTTGGAATAGCACAGCCCAAGTGGCGCTGACGGTATGATCACTACAACAGAGGATTGCAAATCCGATTGTGGAATTAATGTTGCAAGGCAATTCCTGGCAATTTCAAGGAGTTAGCGTCTGTGCATGATAATTCTTATAAGATGTAGCGATCCGCAGCCCAAGTCCCCTTTCCCTTATCCCTTGTGCCGATGACGAAGCCGACAGATGAACCCTCGATTTTTGCCAATAGTTTCATGCATGCTGACACGATGACTCTTGGCTTCCATTTGAGGCGGGTTTCTTGTATGAAAGCTGAACAAAGCTCCAGTGCGAACATGACCAGCTGAGTGGATTGTGCGACCTTCAGCCCTCCTTTTTAAATTGGCAGTGTCACTAGATTGTACTCCGTACGCAACCCCCTCAAGGTAACAACAGGGGGCTGGCTATTCACAAGACTTGACCCGCATCCTATCCCCATAAACACGACCTGCAAGCCTCCGAGGAATTGGATCGTCTGCTCCTAGATCTGGCCAGGGAATTCCTCTGATTGGCTTCATACGTAAAGCCGTTGCAGAGTCACGCTGGAAGCACCAATTAAACACTCACAGCCGTTGCTCTGGAATGCAGGCGCGATGGTCGGCAAGCAAGGGGGTTCTTGCAAATAGGGTTGGATGCCGTGCCTGTACAATAATAGGGATCTCGTGAACTACGCGGTGCATATGAATTTGTCCCTTCGCCCTCTCGATTTCTTCCTCTCCAACTATCCGGACGATCTCCACGGTCGAGAAGGAATGACAGTCAATCCGGAGATCTCGTCAACGGCAACCGGTGTTCTCGGGCTATTGTTGGTAGCCTTGAACGCAGCGCCGGCGACATTCAATGTGGTTCACCGGTTGTCGAGAAGAACTGGGTCGATACGTCTAGACACGTCGCCAGGAGTCAACCCGGGCTATGAGGATGAGGATGGGGAAGCCACCGAGTTGTCCTTGCAAACGTTCTCCGATTCCTGGCAGCGAGTAGCCATTGCGATATTATCGGTGGTCGGGCTGGAATTGTCGCTCGCATTGGCAGTAGTTTGCCTCCAATCTGGGCAGAGCTACTTTATCCTCCCTTTCTGGCTACTCCTGGGGAACTGGGTAAGTTAGGGAGATGGCCTGACAGTCAGAATATCAAGTCAATACTAACGAATGAAGGCCCTGCTTTGCTTGCAATCCGTGGCATTTTTTACAGAAGCCTCAACGGTAGAACGGTATCGGCTGAGCATCTATTCGTTCTGGACGAGCTCACTTACGGTCGCTGTTCCCGGCATTGAAGTCGGCTTGTTTTGGTCGGCCGGTTACATCACTCCTGGCCATGCGCAGACAGTTCTTCTCATCAGTCAAATGATTGCGGCGTCTTTGCGCGCCCTCTGCTCGATACTGATTCCCCGTCGCCCCGACGTGTATCATGATGGACAAGTCGTTGACCAAGAGTTCACTGGTAGTATTTATAGTAGACTTACCTTCAGCTGGGGCAACGAATTGATGAAATATGCCGCGGAAAACAAGAGCCTCGACATCGACAGCCTACCGAAGTTACCGTTTGCCGTACGTGCCGAAAATCTGTACACGCGTCTCGAACAGACACGCCGATCTCGCAAACTGTGGAAGGCACTCGTACTAGAGAATATCCGGCCATTGGTCTGGCAGTCGGTGCTCAGCCTGATAACATGTGTGCTGAGCTTCGGACCGCAGATCGCGATGTATAAAATTCTGAAATCGCTGGAGGAGCGATCCCTGGAACTCAGAGGGAACCAACAGTCGTGGTTGTGGGTGGCGTCCTTGGGGATAGTGATTGTTGGGCTGCACAGCATTGAGTCATGGCTCTGGTGGATAATTTCTTCGCAACTTTGGGTCCCTATACACGGCGGGCTTTCGGCTGTCGTGTTCGCGAAATCGATGCGTTGCAAAGATGTCAAAGATACGAGAAAGACGCCCGACGAGGAAGAGGCACAGGGCGAAAAGAGTCGTCAAAGTATCATAAACCTCGCGGCGGTAGATTCAAAGCGCGTTGCTGATTTCGCTACATTTAACTACCTCATTCCCTTGTGCATCATGCGCCTCCTGCTAGCTACCGGTTTCCTAGCCCATTTATTGGGATGGCGAAGTCTTCTGGCTGGACTGTCTGTGTCGGTCGTTATAACTCCACTGAATACTTTCATCACGAAAAAGTACTCTACAGCGCAGCAGGATTTCATGAAGGCTAACGATAAACGCACTTCTATCGTCACTGAGATACTGCAAGGGATCCGGCAAATCAAGTTTGCTTCTCACGAGCAACAGTGGGAAGATCGTATTAAGGAAACTCGGCGCCTTGAGCTTGGTCTTCTATGGAAGACGTCGTTATATACGACCGCTTTGACATCATTATGGATCTTGGGACCACTAATGCTCTCCGCCGCCTCTCTGACTGTATACGCCTTGAAGTATGGCGATCTTCCTGCCTCGGTCGCATTTACAGCCCTGTCAGTGTTTGGAAACCTGGAATCCGCGTTGGCTGGCCTTCCCGATCTGATCTCTAAAGGGATGGAAGCCAAAGTCAGCTCCGATCGCATTGAGAAGTACCTTCAGTCGGCTGAAAAGGCATCTCACACGAGCGAAGTAGACGGAATCTCGTTCGATAGTGCCACCATCGCATGGCCTACCGAGGAAGAACAGAATCCTAAGATTTGTGACCGATTCATTCTCCGAAACTTGAATCTCCAATTTCCACAGAAGGGCTTGAGTATTATTGCAGGACGAACAGGGGCTGGGAAGAGTTTGCTCCTTGCGGCGATCTTGGGTGAATGCGACGTTATACAGGGTTCAATCGCAGTACCCCGTTCACCTTGTCTAGAGGAACGGCACGACAACCGAGCCACGCCTGAAAATTGGATCATAGATACCGCCCTGGCATATGTAGCACAGAATTCCTGGATTGAGAATGCCACTATTCGAGACAATATCCTCTTCGGACTGCCATACAACTGGCGAAGATACCGCAAGGTCTTGGCAGCGTCTGGATTGGAAAAGGATCTGACCATCTTACCCGACGCCGACATGACAGATATTGGCGCCAAAGGTGTGAACTTGAGCGGTGGACAACGATGGCGGATTTCGTTCGCCCGGGCGTTGTATTCTCGCGCCGGCATCCTGGTTATGGATGATATCTTCAGCGCATTGGACGCTGGAACTGGTCGTCATGTGTACGAGCAGGGGCTTACAGGCGACCTGGCTCAAAACCGCACAAGAATTCTCGTTACTCATCACGTTGGACTGTGCCTTCCTCGCACTGACTACTGCGTTCTCCTCGAAGGCGGGTATATGACACACGCGGGGACCGTAGAGCAATTGCGAGCCGCACAGGGTTTAACGGAATTCCTACATGACCTCAAGGCCGAAATGCGAGATCTGCAAGACAGGGAAATAGCACGCGATGCTTCACGGAGGAAGCACTCGTCGGTTGGCCCTCCGCCGCCTCCCACTGACAGTCATGCCCCCAAGCAATTCACACAAGATGAACGTCGTGCAACTGGATCGATTCCCTTGAAGGTGTACATGAAATATATGACGATGGGAAACAGTCGGCTGGCTTGGATTCTCACATGTGTGACGTATGTGGGCTTTATGGCTCTGTTGGTCAGTCGAGTAAGTTAACCTTCCTCGCGATGTTGATATCAGATATTCTAACTTGACCAGTCCTGGTGGGTAAGTGTTTGGACAAGTCCGAAGTCCACGTCGCCAGCGGACTCAACTACGATAAGGGCCCACACAGTTCAGCAATTCAAATCCATTCGAGTCGACGAAGATCTGATGTTCTACCTCGGGGTTTACTTGGGCTTATCAGCTGCCGCCTGTGTCATTGGTACCCTACGACAGTTAGCGCTTTCATACGCATCCTTACAATCGTCACGTCAAATGTTCCACGATATACTTGCGGCTGTCCTTCGCGCCCCTTTGCGGTGGCTTGACACAGTGCCCTTGGGTCGTATCCTCAACCGATTTACATGTGACATCTATACGGTAGATTGGCGACTGTCGTTCGACCTGGGCCACTTTGGGTACAAGGCGTTGGAAGTGGCCGGTATCATGGTAGCTGGCTTTCTCGTTTCGCCAATACTACTTCTGTTTGCCGGCGTGCTGTTAATCTTCTGTCTTTATCTATCCAAATCGTATCTGACCGGAGCGAGAGAGCTCATGCGGTTAGAGAGTATCTCCAAAAGCCCGGTCATGGAGCAATTCGACTCCAGTTTAGCCGGCTTGACGACAATTCGCGCGTTCGACAAGGCGGAGGTATACATTCGGCAGATGTATTCGAGGATCGACCGCCACGCACAGACGGTGTGGAACTCTTGGCTTTTCAACCGGTGGCTGGCCTTTCGGATGAGTCTTGTCGGTGCCATTTTCTCCACCGGAGCAGCTGCGCTGGTTGTGTATGTCCCGACCATTCCCGCAGCCTTCGCAGGGTTCGCAATCAGCTTCGCGCTGCAGTATAACTACGCTGTGTCTATGGGTGTTCGCTTCTACGCAGAGATGGAGATGGACATGAACGCGACGGATCGAGTCCTGGAATACTCGACCATCGAACCCGAAGACCAAGGAGGATATCAGCCGCCTGCCGCATGGCCTTTGCGCGGGCGCGTTGAGGTGGAGAACCTAGTAGTCGGCTATGCGCCCGACCTCCCACCAGTGCTAAACGGACTCAACTTCAGCATGGAGCCTAATCAACGGATTGGCGTGGTGGGGCGCACAGGTGCGGGAAAGTCTTCGTTAACCCTGGCTTTATTCCGGTTCTTGGAGGCTCGTCAAGGTCGTATCATCATTGATGGATTAGATGTATCACAGATGCGGCTGCAGGCACTTCGTAGCCGCCTAGCCATCATTCCTCAGGATCCAGTTCTCTTCTCGGGAACTGTGCGGTCCAACCTAGACCCATTCCATGAGTACACGGATCTGGAGCTCCATAACGCGCTCGAGCGTGTACACCTTCTTTCATTCGAGGATACAATCACTCTGGCCTCTCAGTCTCATCGTGATTCTTCCAGCGGGAGCGATACGTTAGCATCAACCCCCCTATCCCCTACTGCAGGACATTTGAAACCTTCCAGTTACTTTACTTCCCTATCCTCCCCAATCTCCGAGGGCGGACTCAATCTTTCTCAAGGACAACGTCAGCTCCTCTGCCTCGCTCGCGCCATCGTCGCCCAGCCCAAGATCATGATCCTGGACGAGGCAACTTCCGCCGTGGACATGGAGACTGACGCACTCATCCAACGATCGATCCGATCCGAATTCGGTCGTAACGACTCCTCCCTGCTCGTCATCGCACACCGATTGAGCACAATCGCAGACTTCGATCGAATCCTCGTAATGGACGCCGGGAAAGCGGTGGAATTTGGGCCACCACAAGAGCTCCTCGAAATCGAGGGCGGGGTGTTTAGGAACTTGGTCGAAAACAGCGGCGAGAGGGCCGTCCTTGAAGACATGATTCTTGGGAAGGGAAATTGAACAATACCGATCTCGTACTAATAATGACTTGAGCATATGGCGAGGTATTTTGATTTTATGCAGACTGTATATCACATTCTCATTTCCTCTGACTCGTAATAATATCAAATTCAAACTGGGAACCCAAACACATACATTTCCTGTTGAGTTAATAGACACGTAGCAATAGAAGAAGTATGTTGATCATAACTTGATATTGAAGCCATCTAGAAATCAGCCTTAAGGGGGTGGGTCAGCTGACAGCGACTTAAGCGGTCCAATCAGCTTTGACATTTCCGTTGTTGGTCTGCTTTAGCCGCATAGCATTGAAGGCAAGCTCAAAGGGTATGAATACTACTACTACTACTACTCCTCCTCCTCCTCCTCCTCCTACTCCAGCTTCTACTACTTATTTCCTCCGAAGATCAGCGGAGACTGATTCGGCACCGAAGAGGGGCCCAGTTTCACCGCCTTCCTTTATAGCCAAGATATGCCGTCTATACGAGGGACGCGTCACTTCGTCAACAACGAATAGATGACAGAATATTTTCAGAGGAGAGAGTAGAATCATCATTTCTATCAATGGGAACGAATAAGACCTCGCATCGCCAGCCTCCGCGGCCATCAATTCGGGTATCGCTGGCATGCGCGCCGTGTCGGTCGAAACACCTCCGCTGTGATGCCACGACCCCAGCTTGCTCACGATGTCATTCGGAAGGAAAAGACTGTGTATATCCGCGGTCGCGGCGTGGTAACCGGCATCATCTACCACCGGTACAGTTAACGACTGATCCGGCCGCTGTTCCGGACCAGTCGATGCACTTGGTAGATACAACAAACCTACACTGGTTAGGGGAAGAGTCCCAGTTGGCCTCAGTGGGCCAGGAGCAGAGCACCTCCGAGTCTGCCATGGGTGCCTCGGCTCACAGTGATACCCCTAGTGATCCTAGTATGCCTGATCTATTCTTTCCACCCTTCTACTCATTTTTCCATACGGCGCATCCATGTATACTCCCGCACTGGGCAATGAAACGACAGATGGCCCGTGACAGCGGTCCGCTTTATCTTCTTACCTCAGTTATGCAGTATATTGGATCTGTATTTGCCCAGTCAGACCTATCCACTGCGTGCAAGGAACACGTAGAGCACGCTTTGTCGTCTTTGGGTGTTGTCACTGGCTTTGACGTACAAGCTATCCTACTCTACTCCATTGCAACGTACTGGGGCAACGAGCCGAAGAAGGCACTGGATCTGTTGGACAAAGCGATTGGCATGGCCCTGAAGCTCGGGATGAATAGCCAGACGTTTGCATCACAAGGGGCCAAGGGTGATCCCGTCCTGATGGAATCTTGGAGACGTACTTGGTGGCAGATATATGTTACCGATGCCCACATTGCGGGAAGCACGCACAAGTTCCCATTTCGTACCAGCAGCGTTAAGATGGATGTCGATCTACCGTGTGAAGAGGATGAATATGAGAGCGGAGTAAGAGATCATATCTCCTAGCCCAAGAGCACCATCTAATCTCATGGGCGAATAGAACATCCCTCGCCCGCGGACCCTCCATGAATACGACATGAGAGAGTTCGCCGGCAGTGATAGTCCTGAGTTCTCTTCCTTTGCGGAACTGGTTGGTCTCACTCGAAGTTTGGATTTGGCTCTGGCGTCCCGGCAAACGCTGGGTGTCGCTAATGCGCAAGCCACCTGCGCCAATCTGGATGCTACTGTCACCGCGTGGCGATCCATGTTGCCTCCGTCGAAAAAGGAGATTGTCCGCGGTGACGGGTCTTTTGATGAGATTCTCTTCAAGGCTAATATGATCATCCACACGTACGGCCGTTCGGCCCAAACCTCCCGAATGTCTACTAATTCTCTTCTGCAGATATGTCGTCGACGTCCATCGTCAACTCTCCACGCTGGAATATAGTTCGATAGAATCTGTCGCCCATTGCGCACCCCCTCCGCCGATAACCATGCGGGGTTACAATACGCAGGAACGTCAGCTCCATACTGCGAAAGTGTTGCGGGCCATTGAACAGTGTGACGATCTGCTAACCCTTCCTACTAACATTGCTGCGCATACTCCCTTCATCATTTGTATGATCGCCAACATTGTCATTGCTCATCTTTCGGCATGTCGCTTTGTCTTCCAAGGACAACAGTTGAAGCTGGCACGGGAACGCGTACGGCTAAGTATGGGCGCATTGAAGGTTCTCAGCGAGTACTGGCCGATGGGGAAAAGAACGTACCAGGAGGTCGGACTTATTGCTCGGGAGATACTTGGATTTGAAAAGATGCATACAGCCGTGGATTCGAGTGCTGGTACGCCGCCGGTGGGGATTCGACATGATCCAGTCAACATCCACTGGGATCCGCTACCGCTTGTGCCGGATCTTCCATCTTTGGACGCCAATATTGATTTTTGTGGGTTGTTTGATCCAGCTATTTGTGACTGAAATGGTTGCATGGCGTATATTAAGATCTTCTGCTATCGGTGGATATGATACATAATAGTAATGACCCGACTGTTCGAGAGGGCGTATACCGTATTTTATGTCGTATTTTTGTTGTAGACTCCATCTCCAGGCTGCATACCATTAGAAGAGTGCGTATACAACATGAGCAGTGGTCTTCGTCATGAGGGAGGTACTAGCCAATAATGCAAATACCCCGTTTGGCTAATGCTCGTGAATATTCGGGATACGAGGTTGAATAGCCTATTCGGAACAGCCACCCGAGACGCCATTTTCCACGTTCACGTCACGGTATCCCAACCATGGGAAAGTCCACAGCCAACAACGGATTCATTCAAGGTCTCCTGACAACTGAGTTTGGATCTCCTGACATTCCCAATGCTCGTCCATCCGGGTATACAAAGGCTATTTGGTGGGAAACCAAAACTTATAAAAAAGGGCACTCCGACGCCAATTCCATGCAATCTATCCCAAAGCACTGGTATTAACCCACTGAAAAGTAATACAGAACAACATACCAACAAAATGTCCACCCGCCCCAAAACAATGCGCGCCCTCCTCCAACCCAACATCCAAGAACCCCGTCTCATCCAAACCACCCTCGACATCCCAACTCCAGACCTCAACGCAGACGAACACCTCATCCGTGTCCGTTGCGTCTCCCCCTGCGCCAACGAACTCAACTGGCTCAAAAACTTCCCCCAACCAAACCCCCGCACCGCAATCCCCTGCAACGACGTCGCCGGAACAATCGTCCAGGCGCCGGAGAACTCCCCCTTCCGCGTCGGAGACGAGGTCTACGCCCGAACGAGCTTCCTCCGACCCGGCTGTGCAGCCGACTATGCGATCGGTGTCACGGACGAGCTGACGCATCGGCCGAAGCAGCTGAGCTGGGCGGCGTCGACTGCCGTTCCACTTTCTGCGCAGACGGCGTGGCAAGCCTTGTTCGTGCAGTCCGGGATCGGGGAATTCGGCAGCGGCGAGTGGACGGGGAAGAGGGTTCTTGTTACCGCTGCCTCCGGGGGAGTCGGGATATGGATTACGCAGATTGCGAAGCTGGTTGGCGCGACTGTGATTGGGACGTGTGGATCGCGGAATGTGAACTTGGTGAAGGCGTTGGGGGCGAGTGAGGCGATTGATTATCGGGCGACCGATTTGCGGCAGTGGGCCTTGCAGCCGGGGAATGGAGTTGATCTGGTGATTGATTGTGTCGGGGGGAAGTCCTTAACTGATGCCTGGTGGTGTGTCAAGGATGGAGGCGTTGTGATTAGTATCTTTCAACCGCCGGAGCAGGTTCGGCCGGAGGGGTTGGGGGAGAAGAATGTGAGGTCTTTGTTCTTTATCATGGAGCCGAAGAGGGCTCAGCTTGAGGCTATTACGAGGCTGGTTGCTGAGGGGAAGTGTCGGCCGATTGTGGATAGTATTTGGCCTTTGGAGTTGTTTGACGAGGCGTTTACTCGGTTGGATGGGGGGCATGCTAGGGGGAAGATTATTTTGGATTTGTCTCTCAATCAGTGAGGATGGGTTGAGTTCATGTATTTTGTGGAAGGATATCAATGTTCAGTGTTGATAGTCTGAGCTACTGAGGTCCATCACTGACCAGTACGATTTCACATCGATACAAATTGGATAGCACATACAATGAGCATCTTATATGACCGAGTCAAGGGAAATAAGATAAGATAAGATAAAGAATCTCAAAATCCTCCACAATTATGCGCTCTATGTATTCATGACTAAGCAAGTGCATAACTTCCGCACATTCCAGAGATGTTGCTCTTGAATCTTCCACTCTTGAGTCCTGTTCAACGACCAACAAGGTCTTACGGCCTCCTGGGCTTATACTTCAAGATGTCAAACGACCCATTTCCCGCCATTCTGGTGTCTCCGGAAGAATTTCATACAGCTATCCAATCGACGACTCGCCGTATTATTCCAGTAGCAGCAGGACGTGGGGCACTCCGTCCGTCGTTAGAGGAACAGCACATACCGGGTTCCGTGTGAGCAGGATGGCCCTACATACCAGTAGATAATAGAAAGCGTGTGTTAACAGCGAACCAGATTCTTCAACATGGACGTCATAGCAGACACAACATCCCCATACCCCCAGATGCTCCCAACAGCGACGCATTTCGCGAGTTGTATGGGGAAACTCGGTGTCCAGCCCGACGATATCTTGGTCGTCTATGACGCAGTTGAGATAGGCATGTATAGTGCACCGCGTGTAGCCTGGACTTGCCGATTCTTTGGACATGAATCAGTACATGTCTTGAATAACTTTCGGCTGTATGCGGAACAGGGGTATCCTGTTGAGAAAGGAGAGCTGTCGCAGCTGCCAGGGACCCTTTATCCCGTTTACGAACCAGATGCAAAGCAGGTGATCACCTTTGAGGAACTGCGAAACATATTTCACCACCTACCTAGCAACTATCAGGTCATTGATGCCAGAATACCAGGTCGGTTTGCCGGAACGCAGGATGAAGCTGACCCTGTTCTCCGCTCGGGGCACATGCCTTCCGCGATCAATATTCCGTTAGCGGCAATGCTGAACGCGGGATCGAAGGCTTTTCTGCCGTTGCCAGAATTGAAGCGACTTTTTGAGAAGGCGGGTGTTGATGGAAAGTCGTCGGTTGTGTTGACCTGCAATTCTGGAGTTACTGCGGCTGCGTTAGACCTAGCGTTGCAGGAGACTGGATACGACATGGATCGGAGGCTGTATGATGGCAGCTGGATGGAGTGGACACGGAGAGCTGAAGATTATTTAATAATGGTGGATTGATTTCGACTGTCTCCGTACATGGTTGTGGTTCTTGTATATGAGCCAGAGCACCTTATCTCTTTGTCTGGCAACACTTGGGGTGCATTGGCCTCGGGGGTTGGCCATCCGGCATACCGTACGTCTGTTCGGAGTGCCAAAAGTCAGAACCTCCAAATCCTTACGACGTGATGCATGAGAGTCGGCGGGACAGATATGGGAGAGTCTGGTCAGTTAGTGTCGGAGGTGCTGTCATGTCACTCCAGCAGAACATTCTCGCAATACACTACGTTCTCTGCTTCAACGGCAGGTTTTCTGGTCTGTCATTTGGCCTGCATCTGGTTTAAGGAATGCTGGGATCAAGCGCAAGCCTGTATAGTTTCGAAGGGTTATTACATTCCCTAGTAGCTCCTGGTTTATTTGAACGATACTGGACAGCGTTACAAATTTATTTAGAACTATTGCTGAATATTCGTCGTTAGCAATGCATCGACTCAAACGGTTTGTGATTGGTATTTGGAAGCAGTTGGAACCATTGACAGCTGAGGCTTGTGAAGGTCCCAAGATGTGTCCTTTGAGCTCCAATTGTTATTCTAACCTCCCCAAAGATGACCGGATCAGCATATCGACCACTCCACCTCACGATGAGACTTTGCACAGCCACGTAGCATGGTCGCGGAAGCCTGATATCTCTTGAAAAACACGCCTGTCTTGACATGTGAAATCGAAAGAACCGATCTAGCAAATCAGGATGATTCTTTTTGACCCAGAAATATGCTCTCTTCGCCCTGTGGAGTGGTTTACGGATAGTGATCTAGAACTTGGCTGAGCGTTGAAGGATAGGGTATCATTAGAAGTTGAGTTTCCCGCCCCGTGTAGAGCCACCTAGGCTTCAGCAGAGTAATATTTTCCGGTCTCCTGACAGCATGAGAAGGGCAAATCATGTTTCTGGTAAGATATGCATTCGACCTCGGGATTGTGGGGGCGAAGGCAGTCAAGTACTGGCGTCAGTGGCTGTCAGGCAGCGAAATACGAGAAGCATAAATACTATCCACAAGATTGGTCCTTCCCATGTTTTCCCTCTCGCTTTTTCAATCATTCTATATCTCCTCTCCAACAAAAGAACATAGAGCTTCAAAATAGGGAAGAGATATCTACAATGTCGGCCTTCAAACCTCTTCTACCCCCCTTCAATGTCCCCAGAGAAACCGCCAGCGCCCCGGGCACAGTACACCCCCGGCGAGTACAACCCTCGATATCAGTCGTCTTCCGTGACAGTCTCACGCTGTCAACATGGCTACTCCTGGGCGGACTTCTCCAAGGCCTCGCCGTGCTGTTCCTCGGCACCTATGCCCTTCTTCCCACCATTCTACTCCTCCTCTACCGCACAACCGATCACCTCCTGATGGCCACGAACATCACCCGAAACCGCTACATGGACGGCGTCATCCAGACCAAATTCAGCGCGCAAGCCCCCGCCAGTGATGGCAGCTTCAGCACCGAGATCGCCTCCGAATCAATCGTCGTCTTCCACCTCGGCGCACGCTCCAACCATCCCCTCGGCGTCTTCGCCCCGGGCATGGCCGAGCTCAACCGACGAGGCGAAGAAATGTACCGCGAGATGTACGACAATCCTGTGAACTACGGTCTCCTCGGTACATCGTCCTGGGTGAAGCAGGATGATCCAGCCGGGAACGAGACGATGATGATCTTCTATCTACGGGATTATGATGCGTTGCATCGGTTTGCGCATGATAAGCTCCACGTGGAGACCATGAAGTGGTGGTCTGACATCGTCAAGGATCATCCGCATATTGCCATTTACCATGAGACCTATATCGTGCCCAAGGGGCGGTGGGAGAACATCTATGTGAATGCGAAGCTGACGGGCATCGGGGATACGTGGTTTCCAGTCGGTGGGAAGGGAGACGGTGATGTGTCGCGGTTTGTCAGGCCGATTGTTGATGCGAAACATCCTAGTTTGAGGTCTGCGGCTCGGCGGTTGGCTATGATGCAGTTGGAGGAGAGGGAGAAAGGGACGGATTCGTTGTATGATAAGTCGTATATTTCGTGATTGTCGCCTTGCACAGAGCGTTTGTGGTTGGTCCGTTCGTTTAAGAACAGTCAAATCAAATTATCGATCCTCTGAATGGTTCTGGAATCAAGCCACGGCGTCAGCACTAAATTGGGGACGGACTCAATCCTGCACGTTTAGGGCTTACTTGAAACTTGGACAATGCAGCCACCATCCGTATTCGCGACCCGAGAAACTGTGATTAATAGCGGGCCCGTCAAAAACCCGAGTCTGACATTTATGGCTTAATAATTGCCCGAGGACTAGGACTCGTCTTGGCAATTCCACTATCATCGTACTCCGGAGTATGATCGGGTAAAGGATTTGTAGATAAGATCTCCGGAATATGTTCCATCACCCAGTAGAAACACAGTCTCGAGGGCAATCTCGGAGGTCCCGTCGGGCTCCGCTTATATCTAGAACCTCATCCGTGCGCCAAGCGCTGAGGTGAGGCCCATGAATAGTAGAGATTGGTATAGTGGGTCGGTGGGTATTTCCGTCTCAACCTCTATATCGTCTAGTTTAAAGCATTCTGCCCACTTTCTGGGCATTAAGACAGGGAATCGCACAGCGGGTGATGTTTGCATTCACGGACCGTTCCGACGCGGAAGCCCGGGCTGATATCAATCATATCATCAAGTGGAACTCTACCACGTTGCAAGAGAGCATTTCCCCGATTGGATGTAGAGTACGTACACTACTAGGAATACGATGGCTACGTTCTTACTGGATATAGTATTTTCTGGTTTATCCTACATGTGAACTCATGAACTAAACGCACAGCCGCAGCAACAGACACTGGTTTACGGTGGAGATTAACCAACGTCTTCTGTATTCCCGTCATTTCGAGACCCAATCGGTTGGATGCTTCCATCCAGCGTGTAGCTTGAAGAGATAGAGTCTAGCAGTGGCTATGCTGGCGTCGGTGAGGGCAGATGATCTATGCGTGTACTGGGTGACATTAGGGTATACTGTCTTCCGACCTTTTGCTGGTCTCTCGCTACCCTAACGTTGGCCTGTTTTCCACACTCAATGGAACTTCACGAACAAAGGAATGATTTATCTTGAGCGTAGATATGAAAACTCCACTCAAAGCGTTGCCACTACATCGAGGAGCAGGGATTTATTGGATACTACGGATAGTGGTCAAGCTGTCTTCATTTCCCTCCGGAATAGTGGCAACGCATGCCACAGCCTTATAGGAATTAGTACATAATTCGAATGGCTCGCCAGAGCCAATTCCAGCACATTTCCCATCGCGTAATCGTATCGGAGAAGTGTCCGTGTTTGGCGTCAGTCAATATAGGAAAGTGGGTCAATAAGCGAGGGTTGGAGAAGATAAAAAACGATTAGGAGGAATACGCTAGAATACGTACCTGAAGAAAGTCCGATTGTCCATTCAGGACTTTCACGCTGAAATATTCTTTTGAACCATGTTCATCTTCATAGCAACAGGATTTCTGCCCCCTATTCCTTGAGATACCATGCCCTCCAGAGGCGTCTTGATCAATCAATTTCTGTCCTGGAGGCGCGTTGTTCCATAGGCTGTGCTCAAGTATCCACCTGAACTGCAATTGTACGGCCATCTGCTCAGTCGTGCTGATCCTGCCTTTCGCAGTATTTGCTTGCGGTTTCTGTTTGGAGCCAAGACTTGAGTATGCGGATATCAGCTAGAAGGGCCTCATTCTCGAGTCTAATCTTGTCCTCGTCTGGATATGTCAGATCAACCCTACTGATAGTATCTGGGTTATTGATTCCAGGGATCGCAAAAGTGGATATGACGACAATCTTTAACACCGGCGGTTCCTCCGTGACCCATCGGACGGCATAGGGTTACACATCCCATCCTTGCTACAGACGACCATATAGCGGCCTTTCAAGATATCATATTGGAGTTTGCGTTCATTTCCATTGCGGGTCCATTCTACCACTAGGCATTGTCCGTCACCCCTGGTCTTCCCTTTCTTAGCTGGTAATCGAGCATCTGGATTCTGACTTTGTCTGCAATGTGCATGCCAAGAGCACTTCGTCGATAAAGAAAAACTCAGCATGAAAACAATCTATTGTGGAGCTGTTCTAATACCAAGATGATATTTCGAGCAAATCCAAGTCTATCTCTTTCCAAATATGGGAAACCGGCTCTCTATAGTAGGACGTAATATCGTTAACACAGTCTCACCAGATTTTCCTCCAACTGCCGACGATATAGGAACGATTCGTGACGCTATTTCCAACCCCATTACACATCTATATGCCTTTTAGTCTATTCCGTAAGCACCGAAATACCAAGTCCAGGATCGTCTGTCCCCTTTTCATACCACTGTAATATTTATTAGCGCGTGAACCAATCGTGCAAGAGGAAGAGCTGACCAGGTATGCCAAAAGTCCCTTCCGCCCATGTCTGCATATCCAATCCCCACTTCGCAATAGACAGCGTGAGTAACCCGCCCAGGGTCGAGAGCGCCACGCCTGTACTTCATTAGGGACTGCTGTTTCGAAGGACAAACAAGATACGGCCATCATACAGATAGTGAATGTCCACCCGACGCCAACTGCCTCGATCAGCGGCATGACGAGCGCAATGCTCCCCGCCGCAAAGGAATACTGCACCATATATTTCCCTGCGATGACCTCCGACCGTCTAGGAGGCAGTGCCTCTTCGCATCGTTAGGATCTCATTCCACGATCGAAAACGTAGAAAAGAAAAGAAAAGGAAGACACATACCCGCTACATATGTATTCAAGCAATTGAGACTCCCCATCAGACCCCATCCGCCGAAGAACGCTGCGAGAATCGGCACTCCCATGCCGCCTTTTTGCTCCTGTAGCGTCCAGCCGTAGGTTAGCACGGAGGCGGGTAGTAGGACGAATAGAGTAATCAGTCCGCTGTTCAGTCGGTCTTGGGGAAGGCGGAATCCTCGGCGAATAATATACTTCTTCACCGTGTGGTCGGAGAATCGACCGCCGACGATGCTACCGACCAGAAACCCGGCGCCTGGGGCAAGGTAGAAGAGGCCTGATACTAGCGCGGTGGTGAGGTGGAAGCGCGGGTTGAAGATTGAACGAGCAGAGGTCAGGAGACAATATTGGAAGACTGAGAGGAATCCGCAGGTTAAATCCTTGGGTTTGGGTTCAATTAGTGTCTGCAGTCAGGACTGGTTGCTAGAGCAAGTTGTTCGAAACCATCTGGACTCACAGCCAAAAAGATATTCGGGTATAACCACTGCCGAAAGATCTGGAACGGATTGAAGGCACGGATAACCGATGCTGGAGTCGTGGAGTTCGCTTTCTTCGCGTCTGGTTCTGGGAAATCGGGAATGAAAATGAGTGCCAGAAAGAGTCCCAGTCCACTCATCCCGAGTTGAAGCCAGTACAGGACCCTCCAGCTGGTGAAGGTGACGATAATTCCACCAATACAGGGACCTTGTGACTTGAAATCAATCCCTTGCTCTGGGGCTTTGTTCAAACGAGAAAAGCAGACAGAAGGAAATGAGTACCTATTGCCGGCCCGGCAAACATCCCAGCCATAAAGAAACCCACGGCCGTTCCACGGACAACCTGGACAATCTCATATTAGCATCACCCACTGCGGTGGAGGGATCTGGGAAATTACCGGCTCGAAAATATCTGCCAGGATTGTTTGTCCTGACACCAGGAGCGATGTCCCAGTTAACCCAGTCAGGATCCGAAAGGCTATGAACATTTTGATATTCACCGAAGCTGCTGTGGCAGCTGTACACCCGCACAGGATGGCAATGGCCAGCATGTATAGTATTTTCCTGCTGAATAATTGGTTCAGAGGGCCCCAGATGAGTGACGAATAGCCCATAGCCAGTAGAACACCTGCATTCGTAACATTGAGTGTCTCGAGGCTAGCATTGAACTCTTCGGCAATCTCGGGGGTCGCTGGCATAAGAGATGTACTAGAGAAGGTGACCAACAGGGCCATCCAGCTGACAACGAAGGTGATCATGCATTTTCGCCACAGATGAAACCCATATCCTTTGACTATTTTCGCGTTGTCTTCTTCCTGGACTCTTATTTCCCCAACCTTCTGGTCTATCGCCTGAAGAAGTTGCGATTCAAGGTTGAGCTCGCTCATGTTGACGAACAGGACAGGTTCATCCAGGACAAAAAGAGAAGAGAAGTATCTCCAAGGAACACTCGTGGTGGCAGTAGTAAACTTGGTCCATGGTGCCCAACAAGCCATCCATATATCTATGTAAAATCGGACTTGACTCGGCATGCCGATTGTCCGCACAGCAGGGATGTTGGACGCCGGATCCCGAGTCCCTGCAGATGGCTGAGATAAGGGTCGTTTACTGGCACACGAGCTCTCTTCATTCGCCACTAGTAACACTTGGGGTTTCATATGCGTACACCCTATAGGTACAACGATGACCTGCCAAGGAAGAACAGATCTCACCGTCCATTTCGACTCCGGTTCGTTCAATGAATAAGTATGACCAGTAGCATCGGTGGGTATATGTCAACACGGGGACCCATTCACGATGGGACTTGTGGTATTGTGTCATTTCAAAGAAGATCTAGATCCAGCAATGGTCTGCATGAGCTGTCAACCGTGATTCCATCACATTCTTTTGGTTGCAAGGGCTTTGGAAAATAGATCGACGTGCCAAGGATCTCAATGATGGATTGGCAGGGGCAGGAGAATATCGGGAATCCAAGTTATACCAGGCCCACCTACAGTGGAGATTATGAGCACCCCTGCGTGGTTCAATTGATTTTGTCGGGCGTTCATCAGGAGTCCCGGTAGGAGCAAAAGCAAACCGAATCATCTTATCAGGAAAATCCTCCAACTTTATCACCACACCCAGCATGGCACGGAATGTCTAAGAGCACCCACACTGCGTCTTGGGTCATCATTTCCAGGCAGTACTAGTCTACTTTACAGAAACTCCTTCTTGCGGTATCAATGCATTATTGGCCCATCTGTCGAAACAGCGGAGAATCGCTTCTTCTGTTGTTCATGCAGCCAAGTCGCTCCAAACCCCGGGCGTGATATATCAATCTACTTGACCAAAATGCCAGCTGACGTTTGGTCCGAGTCTGCCTTGGCTAGATATCAAGCCTCTACCAACATGTTACTTGCGTGTAAACAACTTCCATCATGATTCCAACTTCTCGGAGTGGAATGGCGGGAAACAATACTATGCAGATATCGCGCCGAACGATGGGCATTGAGGTGGACTCCCCACGATCTCCCTATCCTATACTAGTATCGGGCCCATGCCGGTGTTCTCCGATATCTTGGTCCGCATGAGGACAGAAGAGACACTCAGTTCAGAAATCAGAAATCAGACATTAAACAGCCTAAGCGCTGTACATATATAAAGCAAGTGTTCAAGGAGCCTGAGGACATTACATGTAGAAGTCACTGAGAGTCAACATCACGTTTATTCATTAATAGGGTATATATACTAATCAATGCCAAAAACAAAAACAAAATGCGAGATTTTCCCTCTCTATGAACGCCGAACGCAGTTTGATAAAGTCCAGCCACCTTAAAAATGAGGAGTATTCAAAGCCATCAAACACATTAAGCCAGCAACCAATCCAGCACAAGGCAAGGTCAAAACCCAGCCGAGGAAGATGAATCCAAGCTGACGCCAGTTCAGAGCGCCCAGATCATAGTTCATGAGAGCTACGCCGGTCGCAGCACCCGTCAGACACTGCGTCGTGGAAACAGGGAGACCCAGTCTCGAAGCCAACAAGACGGTGATCGCGGCGCCAAGTTCCGTGGCGAATCCACGGGTGGGCGACATCTGCGTGATCTTGTTACCCATCGCCCGCATGATGTTGTAGCCGTAGAACCAGAACCCGGCGCCTAGCAGAAGACCGGCGATCACGAGGAACCAGATGGGGGTTTCGGACTTGATGTTCACCTCGCCGGAGAGGTAGGTGGCGTACAGGCCGGCCCAGGGTCCGACGGCGTTGGCGACGTCGTTCGAGCCGTGTGCGATGGACATCATCATGGCGGAGACGACTTGGCAGTAGGTCCAGAGGTGCTCGACGCGGTCATCGTACCGATGGGCACGGGCGTGGATGGCGCGGAGGTGCTCGGAGTCGTGGGTGATCACGTCGCGAGTGACGCCTTGGAGAAGGATGAACTTGGTCCAGCCCCAATACTTGGCCGGGTTTAACCAAGAGAGATGTTCGACGGGTTGGAGGAAACGCTCGTGGGGACCGATGATGGTTTTCTTGGGCGGGATCTGGGGAGTAGCCATGGCCGATTCTGCGCTGCGTTCAACGTCGACGATGTTATTCGTGTCTTTCTGGTCGGCTGCTTTCTCGGCGTCTTTTTGGCCGGCTCGCACTTCGCCATACGCGTCTTCGTAGTAGCTGATAACGAAGTTGCCACCCTTTCCGGGGAAGTAGATCGGACAGTCATCCTTGAGGAGCCAGGGTCCGAGGGGAAGATGATAGAATTTGATTCGGGGGTCTTGTTTCACGAGTCGGCGGTGGAAGTACGGGAGGAAGAAGACGAGGGAGATGAAGAGACAGCCGAAGAAGACGCCGAGGATGATCCCGACGGCCTTGCCGGCGCCGAAATCTTCGAGGGTGGGAGCGGTGGGAGCCTCGACCACGATAAACAGGGCGAGGATGGCTCCAGTCATGGAGAGGTAGATGGGAATAAGACGCATGGCCCACTTGAACGAGTCCTGACGCTCAAGGACGGTATACTTGAGGGTGCCGAAGATGAGAGCCGAGAAGGCGCACGCCACAGCCGGAGCAATACCCCACGATGCTGCGATCTGGGACACACTGCCACTCTTCCACCCCCAAGAAATCTCGGCCTGTGTAGCGAAACCAACACCGACCAGAGCACCGACGACGGTCTGCGTAGTAGACACCGGCCATCCGGCATGGGTAGCCCACATTAACCAGGCGGCACTTCCAACCTCTGCGCATCCCATGGCCAGCATGAAACTACCCGGATTGCCCATGAACCGATCGGGCGAGATGATGCCGGACTTGATCGTGGAGGTCACCCGGCTTCCCAGAGCCACTGCACCGACGAACTCGGTGATGGTAGCAAGGATACCGACATGCCACATCTCCAGTGTCCGGGCCGCCACAGACGTTGCGTACGAGTTGGCTACATCGTTGGCCCCATTTCCGAAGGCACTAAAGACGAAGGCAATGGAGGTCAATGCCAAAATCCAGTCATACTTCGCGGTGATGGCGGGAATCATGTTGGGCGGCGTGCCGAACCGCACCGATGGGGAAAAGGACAGGTAAAAGGGAGAGAGGGTAGAGAACTGGTTTGTCTTGTGGAATTGGATATCTCTGCACCACTGAACGGCTCTACGGGCAGGAGAGCATTAAGTAGTAGTCCTACCATATGGGGTCCCGAGGGAGAGGTTCGGGAAAGTTTGCATACAGGGCGCATGCCAAGGCATCGAATACTGCCTCTCATCGCGGCACTTTCACTGGTGGCGATTGGTATCCTCGAGAACGTGAAGCCTGCCTTCACACACATCGGTCGAGGGCTCGTCTTCCGCTGGCAGCACGCCGAGAGGAGCGGACTTGGCGCCAAGTGCTGCCCCAGTGGTACTGCATAGTGGAGGATACCCATACCACCCAATCAGAGGGCATTTAGGAGCACGTTCATGATGTTCTGGCTGAGGACGAAGCTTGGATGAACGCCCCTAAGTCAGTACCTGTAGGGCTGCTGTACTCCGTATCGGAAGGAAGATATCCCCTAAGCCCAACGTGGTATCCGGGCGCCTGACTTTGGGGCAACCTTTCAACCTTTTCACCTCTAGATCGACGCTAGCATGGTTTTTTAAACTCACGAGGAGATTTTCCTTGTTGGGGCAAAATACGTACTCGGGGGGGATCAATTGACACTCATTGGAGAGCGTCCTAGACTTGCCTCTGAGGTTGTGGGTCGCCAAGGGCAATGCACACACGATCACTTGCCACTTGACAATTCGCTCCCTAGGTACTGAGTAGATACCTGCCTAGTAGAGCTCAGTGCATACCAATTCTGGTAAGTTTACTCTCAGGTACGAAGTACTGGTAGCCTATCGACATGTTAGCTTTGGATCATATATTGTGTGGTTTATATTTCAAGTGGAGAAGGCATTGTATTTATAAGAAATGATTGACAGGACACTCAACAACGGCGAGATGGCCGAGCGGTCCAAGGCGCTGGAGTAAGGTTCCAGTCTCGAAAGGGGCGTGGGTTCAAATCCCACTCTCGTCAACATCTTTTTTGCTTTCTTGGTACATGCCCGTCTCTTTTACGGAATGTAACGTGTGGAATTTGACTGTGAAGTACGATCATTGCGTGGGAGTATGATCGGTAGGGCCGCTTGGAACTCTCTTCCCAGTTCGACGCAGAATACTTCCTACCGATCCCCCATTTTCATGTATAACACACTGGTGATCAACGGCAAACTCACCTGGAACATCCACCAGCTGGGGGTTTACGATGCTATATAGGTAAGTGGGCTGTCATGGAATGTAGGACGGAGTTGTGCTGTTGTTTTCATTGACAAGAGATCTCTGGAACAGGAATCATATGAACGAAAGGTCCAGACTGAACCCAAAGTCGAATTGAAGCGAAGAAGAAAAAAAGAAGAGAAAAAAAAAACAAACAAGGCCAGTGGGATCGCAAAGCCCCCTAACAGGCCTTAATGGCAATACAGGCCTGAGACGGTACTTCGATATCAAACATGAATTTCTCCGGGTTATCGAGGAATGCCTGACGATATCGAAGACACCGTTTGCTAATCAGTAGCCGGCCACGACATGATACGTCCGATGCGTATCGGAAGAACTGTTTATTTCCCCGAACCCCGTCGGTACGACGAATCATGTCATCCATACGACTTGCATAGTTGATACAATCGGCACAGTAGGCATGCCGATCCATGGCCTCCGGTGGAACCCTCGTGTGGTTGTAGAGTACGATGCCTGTTGTTCCTTAGCAAGGACTCTAGGAAGATGGGGAAGAATTTCAGTCGCAGGAGAGGAAATGTATCGTACCACATCCAGCAAGGAATAAGCACAAGGTAGTGATAGCCACCGATATGATGGAGGTCCTCATTCCGAAGGTGCGCGTCGTAATCAAAAGCTTTTCGACCCTGAGGCTAAACAATGAATGAACGCTTTCGAGCGAAATGTTGGAATTCCAATGGCGCTAAACCGAATCGGGGGCAATTCAACTCCCCCCGCTTTATTTACCGTTCCTGGTTTAGCGTTCTATTGTTATATCCAGACTGTGTGTACATACAGAAAGAGAAATGTTGATATGAAGCTGTACTTGAGTATTGCCAATCAAGTGATAAATCTGACTTATTCCACATAGACAACGATTACCTTGGCCTCAAGGCTAAGAATCAATTCTGGTGGACCTCTACTCTGTACTGTTCACTCTATTCGGTTCTATTCACACTGGCATTCATAACATTCCCATCAAATCCGCGCCCCATACACCTTCAGCAATTCATCCAATGGCTTCTTCTCCTTCTCAGCCGGACGATCCCCCTCAGGAACCCCAAACACGAGCTGCGCACGCAATTTCCACGTCGCCGGCACATCCCAAGCCGCCGCAACCTTCTCATCGATAACCGGGTTGTAATGCTGCAGATTGGCACCGAATCCCTCCTCCTCCAGCGCGATCCACGCCATCAACTGATGCATGCCGCTGGTATGCTCGGACCACGCCTCGAAGTTGGCTGCATAGGAGGGAAACTTCTCCTTCAACTCGGAGATCACGGGTTGATCTTCATAGAACAAGACGGTGCCGTACGCGGCCTTGAACCCGTCCAGTTTCAGACCCGTTTGCTTGAAGCGCTCGGGTCCGATGCGCGCCAGTAAGACATCCTTGGTGATGTTCCAGAGCTTTTCGTGTTCTTGGTTGAGCAGGAGGATGGCTCGTGTGGATTGGGAGTTGAAGGCCGAGGGGGTCTTGAGCATGACCTCGTTGAGGATGGATTGGATTTTGGCGTCCGCGATGGGGGATTCGTGACGGAGCACGTAGTAGGATCGTCGGTTTGCCAAAGCGGCTAGGACTGCTGCGCTGCCTTTTGTCATGGTGGCTTGGTGATTTTGTTTACTATGGGTGGGGGTCGAGGGTCTATTTTCTCTGGTGGTGAGTACTGCTATTTATAGACGTTCTGGACGATACAGAGATATCGGGTTATCGACACTTAACTTATGCTTAACCATCCTTATGTAAAAATGTGTCAGGCTGTATATCATAAGGCTTGGTAATTCTTATGTATAATATAACGAAGCTTATCAATCAGTCTAGATTTTAGTCGATTTTGGTGATCCGTGTTGATCTTATCTAGATCCAGTTAGCTATCGACTGCTGGTGGTTACAACTTACTCCGTACTCCTACTACTATGATTATATGAAGTGGATTCGCATATCAGTGAATCACGTCATTGTTCATCCATTGGTGATCTACTCTATAGGATCACAGCTCACAATTATAGGTGAAATCCAGGTCAGTGGTAAAGTGCGTTGCAGTGCTCTGACTGACAGTGAGGTAGCCTTTGGCATCGGGCACTCTATGTGGCGAGATAACATGCACGCCTAAGGGTTCGCACTTTCTTCTCCAGGGGTGTGTGATGACTTGTCAAGAAAAGACAGGGTACCCCTGACCGGATGATTATTGTGTGATGCTATATCAGCAGTATCCTGGACGCTATGAGATGGGTCACATTCCACGGAAGGAAGCGGGCCGCTCTCCGTATAGTCCGGCTCGCGGTCTTCTATACTGGGAAGGCGGGCTGGGGTAGGTTGTCTACAGGATGCTTTCCCGAAGGAAACGTCAGAATTTATATCTGACAATTCCTCCAGCCCCAGTACAACAGTTGTCATCTTTGTTACAGCGTGGGGGTTCGCCCGCTCAGCCTTAACCTTCGCCCATCCTGTGCAACAGAATAGATCGAAGGGTGCCGCTGCCTCGCCTTCCCGCGGCGTTGGCAGCCAGAAAACTTCCGTTGTGGAGTCCCATTTTCCGTCCAGACCGTCCGGCTTTGTCATGAGTGTGAGCTTGTGCAGAGAGAATCCGTTAGCCTTCTTTGATGTCGGCTGGGTGCAAAAATTATGCACACGGACATGTTCGGGAATGAGGGCAGCCTCCTCCGGGACTGTACCGTCACGCAGGTCCAGACCCGCCTCTTCGTATTCCATGATTCGGGAGAAGATAGCGTGGTACTGGTGAATGTTATACCACCATTCTTGCCGTGGCATTCGACGGAGCAAGTCCAAGCATTTGCGGCGGAGGCGTGGCCAGCGGCACTTCCAAGCAACAGTGCAGAGAGGGTATAGGAGTTCAAAATCTAAACAGAGGGTCTTGGATAACTCGTCGGGATAGCGGTCGGGCTCCGACACGATTCTCTCGCCGATGCGGATGATTTCCTCAAAGTCCTCTCGGTGCTCATCCCAAGCGCACTGAGAGCCGGCACGGGATGAGGTCGTCGCCATTAAGGTCGAGTGCCACATGAGACGAAGAATGTCAGCCGCATCTTGTTCATTCTTCTTCCACTGAGTTTCCTGCCGTCGTACCAGGTCATCGAAGTTGGTTTTCCAGCGGTCGCGTGTTGGCCGAAGCCCATTGATAATTGTAAGTGGTTCAACACTCGGCATCAGCCCTACCTGTACATTCTCATTCAACAGCGCAAGGGCAGCGGAGGTGGCGGTGACCATGTCGACCATCGCCACCCGGGCTTCGTGGAGGTTGTCAAACCTGTCCGCTAGGAGAAGTCGACCTGTCTGGACCGGGTTGAGCAAGACCTTTTTGCGTGTTTCGGGATGATATGCGGAGGTGTTCAAATTGAAATGGCTCAGAAACGGGGCCAGCTCCGTTTCGACAAATTCGGACTGGAACGAGGAATACCTCTGGCCCCATGGTACCTTCGGTTGGCCTCCGGTCTTCTCGCGCCATGCCCACAGGAGATTAATACCGCCCGATATATGCGACGCGGCGGCAGATGCGTCTCCCCGAAGGAACTCGAAGGTCGTAAAGAGAATACTCGCCACGATAACAACGGGAATGGCGCTGCTGTCAGCCGCCGCTGCCTCGATGGTCGAACGAATCGCCCGAGTGTACATCTGCATGGCAGGGTCTGAATCGCCCCCTGCGGCATTAAACGACGGGAGCAATTTACAACCCCCTTTGTGTTCATGCAGCGAGCCTATCGCAGCGATGGCTTGGCGAATGGCGGGTTCCACAAGACTGAGCTGGAGGACAGTGCCCTTCCAGAACGAGAGTTCAAAGAACCCAGCCAGTTGGGAGGCCGACCTGTGAAAGAAAAACTCCAGGGCGCGTGACTCCATACCGGACTTGGCGGCCGTGACGGCCTTGAACAGCGGAGAGATCTCTGATGAGGCGATCTGCAGCGCATACCCATCACATTTCCGTCCAGTACTCGTACACCTGGAATGGGAATGTCAGTCCAATAGGCCCTCCTCCTCAACCATGCGGGTCGTACCGGTTGCAGGCGGGTTTCCCTTCATCACATTTGACCTTGCGGATCCTAGATGAGCCATGGTTTAGCCATCGGAGCTCAGGTGCCCCGATTCTCGGGATTTGGGGTACTACGAACTTGCAAGTGATGCAGCCTGTCCGCACCTTCGGTTTACTTGCCCGCTTCCGTTTCACCGGAGTGGTCATATTCAAGAGTAAATCCCCAGTACCGAGTTGAAAGAAACCTCGACAAGGGTGATGATGGGTATGCCCGGCGTGGGATTGAGATCTGGACGACAGTTAGTTAGGTATGTACTTCTACTGGGTATAATCTGGCAATGCAACAAGGCGGCGAGGATCAACGTCTGACCTCACGTGACGGTTCTTTCGTGACCATTGCCTTTGTTTGGTAAGAGATTTGCGTCTCACACGCAGTATATCCTTTGTATACTCCGCAGCAGCAATCGAACAAAGATCCCCGAACCCTAACCCGTCATAGGAAATGGCTTGCGTTTTCCTTATTTGTCCAGACCGGCTGTGACCTGTCAGGGATTCTCACTGGGCGACGCACTCAAATATTCGAACTTGTACTGTGATCGAGCTATCAAATCGGACTGTACCGTACATGAGTGCTAAGTAGTGCTATTCCACCTGGATCTATATCGGCATACAGGTCTCCGTGTCTGACAGCAGTCGTCGGAGAGACGGAGGCATATGATTTCCGTTTCCGACAAGGAAAGGTTGTACCGACTTGACATATTGTCAAGGCAGGTTCATTTGCTATGATAGCCATGCGACAGACCCACGGGGAGCAATTTCAAATGTGGGAAGGAGATAATCCAGCAATTTATTCTCTTCACTGGTCGGGATACCACGCCGCAATTGTCACCAGAAACGGTCCGCTTATGGTAGACATCGTATAAGGATAAATATCATGTAAAAATGAACACCCCGGATGGGGAAAATGCAATAGTTCGCTAAAGAAAAAGAGGAAGAAAATGAAATACTTGTCAAAGCAATGCTGCGATGCAAATTCATCCGATATTAATTCTGGGTGCGTGGTCAGAGCTCCCTCTGTCCATAGATAATATGAAGCCGTGAGTACAAATGCAGCGATGTATCGCGTAACTCCCTTCGCATGCCTGCCACGAGCGCCTCAATCTCCACACGATGCCATCCAAGCATCCGGGTAAACAGCGCATAGCAGTACGGCGGCATCGCTTCGATCATGTTGACCTGGTGGTACCGACCGAGCTCCTTGAGCTTAGGGTCTTTGGGCCAGGGGCTTTGCGGAAGCTGTTCCCATCAGCATTGACGTCCTGCCATGGACCTGAATGGGGAAATACCTTGTAGACGTCTTCGCGGACATTGACGAAGCCGGCCTGTTCCATCCGCTCTCGCCAGGTTGACACCGTGTCGAAACTCTTTCCGAACTTTTCAGCACTTTCGTGCATGAATTTCACCCCGTCCATCATCGAGGTAGCTTTCAGATGCGTGTCGTCGTCGGAGAAGCAGTTGACTTCGATCGAGGCGATTTCCATCCATCCTCCCGGTTTGAGGTTCTCGAGGGCTTGAGCGAAAAGCTTATCGTGGTCACGGATGAAGCCTTCTAATTCTCGGCCGTGGATGTAGTCGAAGGGCTGGCCGTACGACCACGGGGCCTCAAAGTCGTCGACTTCGAACCGGAGATTGGGAGGAACCCTGATCCATTAGCGAGGTCCCGAAAAAAAAAAAAATTCCCGGCGCATTGAGCATACCATGACGGTTGGATGGGACTGAGATCATTTCCTGCACCGACCAGTTAACATCGAACTCTTCGCAGACGAATCGATCTACCCACCAATCACTTCTGCATCGGGATGCTCGCTGCCATCGTTAGTCGACGCCCTCCTGATTCTCCTCCGGTCGGACTTACTCCGCGAAGTCGATGGCCCAGATGCCGGTTCCTGTGCCAATATCCAATACGCGGGCCGGGTTCTTAATCGGTGCTGCGTGCAGTTCACCCTTCAGGACCATCCGATAGATATGGTGACTCTGTTGCTGTTAGTCTCCTCCATACCTCCTGCCACCAGGTTCGACTCACCAAGTCCAGACGGTCTTGTTCTTGTTCATCATTTGGCTGGCACAGTTAGTACGACGCACCAATAAAACGACGGGACACCCTTACCAGGATGTATTCACCCTCGTGGTACGAATGATATCTGCGACCATTCTACAGACTAAGTAAACGTTCGCGGTTATCGCGGAGTCACAGAATATACCTCATATCTGTTCTGTTAGCAACGGGAACCACCAGTGGATGACAGCTACCTACTGATAATTGATCGCACTCGACGTAATACTGGTGGTATAACTGGCATCCCCCAAACTACATTTGTCAGTCGGCCATTGCGGGCGACAGAAGACTCGACCACTTACGATCCCGCGTACAAGGAATCACTGTCGGCATCCGAGAAGTTCTAGCCAGTCTAGTTAGCTGGAGTCCTTGTCGGGACCAAGATGCTAAGGACTAACGTCGGGTTCAATGACCCCCTGGATGTGTCCATGTGAGGTTTCTGAATCTTGTCCATATGGGGGACTCAGTGATGGAGTTGCTTGCTGCGATTCTTCGTTACGGGTCGACATGCTTGCTCAATTGGCCCGGCGAGGAGCGACACGAGGACCACTTTCGGGCAGAGTACAGTGTTCGTGATGGTGGAAGAGGAGAGATAGCACCCCGATGGAATAATCCGGGGAAGGAGAAAATGGATTGTACGAGTCGATAATGATGCTAATGATGATGATAATAATAGTAACCCTATTAATACACGGGAAAGAGGGAAAGAAAAAAGACCGGATGGACCAGGGGGAAATGGCTGAAGAATGAATTCTTCTGGGGTCTTGACCAGACTCGTCCAGCGTGCTTGCATAGCGCGACCGCCGTTGGGAGATTTGCGGTGACTGAATAAGCTGATCGAATCAAAAATCCCAAGTCCCGGTCGACTCTTCAGCTCATTTTCATCATCATATCCATCGCTTCGTTTAGTTCGCGTTTGCACGGATGCAATCCCAGAAGGACGAATGACTCCTTTGGGAGGCCAACAGGTTTAGTCGGCATTAGTGACCAATCTAAGCTGATCGGTTAACTGGTTGGGACAAAAAGAAAGAGAGAGAAAAAGTCCCAGTGGATCTCGGGAGTTTTAACCATTTTTTTTGTGGTTCAGGGCCTTGAACCTTTTTTCTTTCTTTCTTTCTTTTTTTTGTTCTTTCCCCTCGATTAGGGCATAACCACATTGCTTGCTATTTTCTTTGTTGGAAAGACAAAGGGAACCGTTTTGCCACCATCGGGAGTTGGGTAGCAACGGGGTTGATCTTCGATATCAATCTGTACTCTGTACTCTGTACGGAGTACACCATGGGGAATTAATTTATAATACGTAGCGTTGATTTGCAATCTCCTGATCTTGAGGAAATCTCCAGGTGGAATCTGTTTCCATCTCCACTATTCCGTACGTACCCGCTGTCAGCAACTCCAATCACGCCACGCATGTGGTGGGAGAAGAACAGTAAATACCGTGCAGAATCTGGGAGCCGATTGGAAAGGATCGAAAAGGAGGCTTTACTACTCTGGTACCATGTGGCGGTGGAGCTTCTTCCTTATCCTCCGTACTTTATAGTACATATGAATTCGGTGTCCGACTACTCCGTAGATCGATGCATCACAACTGCAGGATCCCTCGGTCCTTTTGCATTTGGGTATTCTGATGGATGTCGATCTTGATTTAAGATTAGTCGAGTCTGCGGCTAAAACGTTCTGTCCTACTTCGTCCTTCGTCCTTCGTCCTTCTCACCCATTCCATGATCGTTGACTCCGTAGCTCACGCTCACTAGTGCGCGTCTGAATCTTAGTGTGTTCCTAACTTTCTGCTAGGATTCGATTCGTGCATACGGAGTACTGCACATCGAATCTCCTGATCGATAGTGGACCCGTCGCTTGGCGTCCTATAATCGGTGGCGATATACGAGCGTTATCGGAAGAAAGACAAGTAGCTCGTCGGATGTTTCCCGTTTCTTCTCAGTTCGCAGGGCTTGTGCACTTCAACAAGCCTATCATCCTTCCTCCAGCCGTCCTTCTTTCGTATTGATCGCATACTACCTACTGAAGCCAGTAGCGAAAAGACAATGGTCGGCGTACCGCGCAGCACCGGCTGTCGCGCGTGTCTCCAGCGGCGGGTCAAAGTGGGTGCTCCTCGGCCACCTTTTGAGAAAAAAAAAAAAAGTTTTTGTGAAAGAAAATTGTGAAAAAAAAAAAAGAGAAAGAAAGAAATTGATCAAAATTTCTCAACTGAAAAAAAAAGAATAAAATGACTCGTGTTTGGGAATATCCTAATGAACAAAAAAAAACCAAAACTGTAGTGCGACCAAACCCGTCCAGAATGTCTACGCTGTCAAAAGCGAAAAATATGCTGTCCCGGTTATCAGAAGAGATTTCAATTCTACCATAAAACGGTCTTCACGATCGTCAAAACCCCCGATCCCGATGACGCACGAAAGCCACGAAATGCGAAACAGACGCCGCAGCCGCAACTCCTCGTTCGCTCGAGCATGGACCAACTGGTCGCCCCCAGCTTGACCGCGACCGTGCTGGATCGACAACTCAAAGAGGTCTTCACCGATGTCGTCGACGCCGTCTTTCCCAACCTGTACGCGGCCTTCTCTGCTCGCGTCGAGCTCACCTGGGTAGATTTCGTCCGACACCATTCCGCCGCGCAGTCCAATGCCGTCCAGTGGGGGATCCGCAGTCTGAACACCTGGTTCTTGGCGAAGCGACATCAGGATCACCAGCAGCTGCAGGCGAGTCGACACATGTATAATCGGGCATTACGGGGTCTGGCTCAGTCGCTGCGCAACCCGGCCACGGTCAAATCGGATGCCACCCTGGCGGCCGCCATGGCCCTGGGGGTATACGAGATGCTGGACGGGGTTGGTCCAACGTCATGGCTGGTGCATTCGCGCGGAATCGGGGCCCTGTTCCGATTGCGTGGAGCGGATGCCCATCGCTCCGGTTTTGGTTGGACCATGTACACCACATACCGGGCGTTTCTGGTGGCGGAAGCCTTCGTGTGCCAGGAGCCATGTTTTTTGGAGGGCGAGGAGTGGCGCACCATGAATCGAGCGGCCTTGATGGCAGAAGAACGAGAGGGGAAGGGGAGCCCACTGGGCGAAATCACCGAGAATGCGTTCGGGGAAGTCCTCCGCTGTCCGGGGTACTGGGTGCGAACGCGCGAGGTCATCGCGGGGGAGGCATCCGAGTCGTCGAGGGAATCCTTGGCCGCCGAGATTCGTTGCAGCCGAGACATCCTGCGAGGTCTGCAGCGGCGCTTAGCGGCGTTGATCGAACTTCGTTTGCACGGCTCGGCGCTCCAGAAGAGACATGCGCTCGATGGACCGATCCCAGAGCCGTTCGTCCACTCCATTTCGCATCAGTCGTTGCAGGGCATGGACTCGGCGTTAGCCCTGCTTGATCAACTCCTAGTACTTCTGACCGCGAGCAAAATCCGACTGCCAAGTATGGGTGATCCCATCCCCGTCCAGAGTCCCTGGGACACGGTCACATATCGACCGGCGGCCGAGGCGACCAGTACGGACGAGGTGAAATCCCTCGATTGGCTTGATCAGCTTGCACTCTCGATGGGAACTCTGGCCCTTAAGACATGAGGTCTCAGCCCGCGTCATCTGGACCGAGTCTTCGGCTACTTGCATGACCTTATCCAGTCCAGTCCTTTTGACTCTCTCACCTCGTCGAATGCAATGGGCGCCACTGTTTTAGTTCAGTGAGTATGGCTGGTCACGATACTACGTTATCCCCGCCACTGGGAGTGGGAGAATATTCCCCATTTTGGTCGTTTTCACACTCCGCACAAAGTGTCCCATATTGAATGGCATTTCCCCACGGATGCCATCTCCAAATTTGTGCCAGATGCCAAAGGTGGTCGAGATGAAAATTGGACCGGCTGTGCTTACGGCCACGGATGCGATGGTGCTTAGTTTTGGACGCATATCCGAGATAGCTACTTGTCATTTTCGTTCCCAGTGGAATCACTCGCATGTCTGAACCCTTGACTATCTCGCCTGCAGCTCCTTTTAGGTAATCATCAGCCAATTCGAAAACAGAATCCAAGAGCATGACCTTCTACGTCGTATCGGAATTGATAGCTTCAACGTAATTGCGACTTGTACATACTTCACCAAGTAGCTTGATGCCTAGCACTGTTTTGTTCACGTAATAAGTAAAAGAGTCATCCAGAGAAATCAAGAGTGCGGAAGAATACATAATTACTGGGAGTATATTTATAACACTACCTGCCGAAGGAATGTCCGTATAGGATTTAGCCAGTTCGCCGGAGGATGGTCGCTTGAACCGGGATAATATCATGGTGGATTCAAAAAATGACATAATTGAGCATCTCCAACAGACGACCTCTGCATTCGTACGGACAGATAATGCCATATTGTGATCATACTTCTAATAATAGCGGTATCAGGATTCATGACGAGATTGATAGAGCGTCAATTAATATACTTTGGTAGAGAGAAATAGGGGATTCTGGAATGCGGGAGATGGAATGGAGGACCGAGGATAGATGCCGTTTAGACTGCCCACTTCATGTTTGTGCTTTGATGAACTGAAATCCTCCGCCGCGTCCTGTACACTCATTCAATTGATCCTTTAGACTCTCCATCTCAGCCTCTAGAGATGCTGGATCGCCACAAACTGTTTGGCTTCTCTCAAAATCAATCAGCCTCGCCGTGTCGTTGTGAATAATGAAGTTATATCTGTTGACATCGCCATGACGGATGCCGATATTATGGAGGTGCTGGAGAACGGACATACAAGCCGAGAGGTCCTCGATATTCGCTGCACGGCCTTCAAGTTTCTCAAGTAAAATGCCGATCACACGGCCATGTTCATGAACATGGCCGAGGAATCGTGGGGCGAGGCCGGTGTTTTCGAGGCTCTTATATATGCGAGTCTCCTGTGACAAGCGCGGTATTTCCCACTGGAATCGAGCAATTTTGGCAATGACCGTGGACGTTGGTGTCGGTGCCGTCGATAACTCCTGTCTCGAGCAAGTCGCTTCAAAGGTAGCCGCAGTGATCTGTTTCACTCGTTCCAGCTTCAAGCAGTCGACGGTTTCAGGATGCCAAATATCCTGAACTGCAGGCAACGTTTCAGTCCATACTTCTGTTTTGAGCTCCCCGATGGAGGAATCCCGACTAATGTGTGCGCGGTTCCAAGCGTCGCTTCGAGGTAAATCTGGCAACGAGTCCAAAGGCATAGACAGTGTTGACCGGTCATATGTACCACGAGCAATGGTCAAGTATCTAACATGACCCTGAATCAGTATTCTGTATTCACTAATATCTTTACTGCAGACATCCATTGAAAGGATAACTGAAGGAGGTGATTGCCGATGAACACTCATTTTCACAAGCACAAGATACAGTGCAAATAAAAGTATGAGGAAAGAACAGTGAACATAGGCAATTCAAAGCAGGAAAAGGAATCGTTTATATCAAAAATATGGACAATCGTAGGGAACCTCGAGGTAAAAGCTCAGGCAAGAGAGCCTAAAGACGGGGGGGAAACTGTCAAACCAATGGATAGAATTGGAGTGGTCCGTGGGTCAGATTCGGGTCGGCCTGTGGAATAGCCTCATAACCTAATATAATTCGTGTACTCCGTATATGTGTGAATCATTATGCATAGGTCTCACTTCGTGGATTCACTGTGTAGCAGTGCTAGGGACTGAGTGTACGGAGTATAATGAGTGCCAATCGTTATGCCAGCCCTTGTGTCAACTGGAAAATTAACCACATTGGCTACTTTAGATTAGCGTTGTACACGCTTAGTATCTGAGCTAATCAGATCACTACCTACAAATCGCCTGATCAGCCTGGTAGAACCACTCAGTCCTGATATCGCTAGATTACTAGTAGTATGCTCCCTGAATCCCCCTTTTTCTGCCTTGGATATCAGTTATGAGAGACATCGATTTGATTCCAGCAATATTAGAACTACGAATAGGAACCGTATCATCATAATTTGATAGCTTGATTATGTGTATATATTAGGGCTTAAAGCCTACAGCTGAACAGAAAGCCAACTAGGGCTTTTTTCATTCTTTATTGTTGCCGTCACACGTTGTAAGTTAGCAGAACCACTTTGGTATGGTAATAGCGCTCCAGAACTGATTATAGGAAGACAGAGGACATAGGTACTATCCCATCTAGCTTCCTGATAGGAGAGTGTTTGTGTCTTCTATAGCGCAAACTTAGGAACTGGTCAGGCTTCAGGTGAGCCGAATATCATTGGATATCAAGTGAAGAATGTTTCAATCTGATACCATCTATAGTGGTCTAGTGGTCATTATGTGCACGTCCTTCTACATAAAATATACTTGTGGGTGCCAGAAGGAGATGGAATTCGTCCAATGTGCTGAGCGCAGGGGGACAAATGTGAAATGCAAGCCGGTTATCAAGCAATGGAGTAGAGATTCTACTAACTATTGCAAGACTCATCTTGTCAATCCTGAAGCCCCGAAGAAGTATTTCTCGGACGAAGAGTTGGAGAATTAGACCAAAAGATGTTTCAGACCGCCGCCTGCTTCAAGTACTAGTCAAACTACGTCCAGTCAAGAAATATGGTACTAAATATGAGATATTCTATCATTTGGGCAGATACTACAGACTTCCGTGCTTGCCCCTTCGGCATATAGGATATTTGTGACCCATCCATGATATATGTTCCCTATTTGCCCCTGATTGTCCTTTCTACCACAAAATGCTAAATTATCATACGGAAAGGTGTAAAAGAACAAAACGCCAGGGCAATAAGAGCTCCTGCCGAATTAGATCCAGGCCACCAGGCTTTGTGGACACTATGAACTGCCACCGACAAAGATATGGGACTGAACCCCGGCCGCATTTATGATGGGTATTCTATCTTAAACCAAGGGAATTAAAGGATGGCTTCCGTGTATTTAAGGCCTTGGTGATGAGGTCATTGACCTTGACATACATACCCTCAATAACATGACAATGTGATCTTCAGTTATCTGCCAAAGGACATGATCACTCCCCTTTCATTGAAATAACCACCACGCCTGACGGATTCGGAGATTTTAGCGATGTCTACGCCTTTTTTACTCAATGTGAATAGTTCTTGAGCTTTTCGACATTGTCGAAAGTGTTCCAGAAAGCTGTCACGCGAGTACACTTTATCCCGTAATCCGAGAGCACTGACCTCAATCCCGGTTGTCCTCATAGCTTCTTCAAGAGCAACCTGGCAACCACTACAACAAATCCCACTTTGGATGTCGCCACTTGTGATATCGAGATGGGGCAAGGCGGTTGTTACCATATACCGTAGGACTGCAGCTTTTTTTTGACGAGTTGGTTGTGCTTCTTCGTTGATCAGGCATCTTGATATTCTGGCGATATGCTCTTTTGTCACGATTTGCATCCTCCTCTTTTGCGACGTTTCATCCATTGAATATATTCCCGGCAGAGTTTTGAAGACAGGGATTGATTTGGGAAGGCGGGTAGCGCTCCATTTTATGAGCCTTTTTGCATCAGCAACAGACATGATAGCGGGCAGGCAATCTTCCTTGATGCAAGAGAAACAGCATCTCATCAATGACGGCAGGAACACAAAGCCACCAAAGGAGCCGCAAAGAAGGCAGTCTCTTGTGCAGAGGACTTTGAACAGATCATATATGGTAAAGTAGGGTGCTGTTTTGGTTCTTAGGACAATACATAGGACCTCCAGAGCATATGTAATTGTCTCTCGGTAGCCATGGACTGCGCTGATAATCTGCTGGGCGCGACGATTGACTTGGCGAAATCTAAATAGGGACTCGAGGTCCAGTAAGAGGCATATTTCAAAGATAATCTCAAGGGGTAGACATTCAAGCCGTCCAAGATTCACTGAAGGAGCACCGGTAGTTCGAAGCATAGAGCTCCGAACTTGCTCATGGTCGGAGGGGTTTGTTTTAATAACTGCAAGGTCAAAATCTCGCCGATGATAGGAAGCGGCACGAATCATGCTATTTTCATAGGCTTTCTCAGAATGGCGTCTATCTATTTGCGCTCTTTCCATGGCCATTCAACTAAGCTGTTCAAATTTAAGCGTTTAATCCGGTAAATTGAGCGATGAATTCTGATTTCTAAACTTAGAATTTGACTGCGATGATCTAGAAATGTGGAGAAAGAGCGAAGATCTCACGCTAAAAGAAACGGCCCGAAGGCGGTGTGCGTGACGGTCGATTTTGCTGGCAGTACAAACTCTATTGTATCTCGCATATTGAGATTGGAGAGGGGGTTTACCATCGAAAATCAATACGAAAGTCATGTATGGATTGGGAGCAATGAGAATATGATTATTTTTGTTTTTGAATTATTCATTTAATAAGCGGGAGAAGCCAGCTATCTCGCTACTCGCAACATATTACACATGCCAGCCAAGAGATATACATCACAACTTAGGGACTTGAACAACACACAGATAGAAAAGCTAGTAATAGTTATCCATATCGTGTTGTACTTTTCCAATGTGAACAGATGATGATGATGATTGAAGGAGTATCGATCATCATATATTAATATACACTCTCTATATTTTCAATATATATAGTAATTATCACATGTTGATGGGACGGTCCAGAAGGCCCTTGGGTCAGGTACAGGAGGGGGACCGGCCAATGGGGAACGTGGATGCCTAAAAACCGTCCCGTGCTTGCGTGGCCCCTTTTTATTTAGAATGGTTATAATTGGATAGAAACTCGAATGCCCTGCATTAGTCAAAGCTTGACCAGCGGAAGTCCAATGAAGACAAAGAAGTGGTGACACAACGTCATGGATGATTGCATGGATAATTGAAATGGGCCGCGTCACGAGTATCATAAAAGTCACGTTTCTCAAAAAGGATGATATATCTATCGATCGATTTATCTATCTATCATCGTTCATCAAGACATCATCTTTCTACTGAAAAAATATCCCCGAGTCCTAGAAATTAACGTTACCATTGATATCCCGAGTCAAATATTCCACGTCGACAGTCACAATGCCATCCAGTAACGCGAGTGAGCGGACCGAGTCCATCTCCTCAGGTTCTCACAGGTACAAGAAGTCGCTCTCCAGCAAGGCCGATCCCAATGCAGCTCTCAATGAAGATCAGCCGAGTAAGAATCCGGGGTCACATCTATCGAAGGAATATCCCATTAACCACCAAAATAGTTGCCAATGCAGTGGGTGCTACATCATTGGTCTCTCTACGATCCATGCAACATCGGGATGCAAAGGGCGAGGTTATTAGTGAGTGTGCGCGGCAGCCGAAATCCCTGGTCTCATGTGTTAACAACCTCCAAGCCGACCCAGATCGCTCCAATCCCACTCGTCCCCGACTAGAACGGCCTCTCGATACGATCCGCGGCTTTCATGCGGCGATGGAACGACGACGATAGAATGCCGTGGAACGGGATATGGATTGGGGAATGACTTGAAAAAAGAAAAAAAAAAGACGGACATGTGTGATGGAGCGATTGTATGTATATCAAGACTGGAACCTTTTGAATATGATTTATAGTGATTGGAGATCGGAGATATGGCCCCAGTGGGTCTTCTTTTCAGGATGAAATCTACTAGATGACTATCGACGACGGATAATGCATGACCGGGTATTCTTTTCTGCTACGTTGTTCGAGGAGTACGGTGATAGTCTCCAGTCGCTCTTTCCCTATCCACAGTTGCATGACGTTCGATATGTAGGATCTATCGCTTTCCATCATCTGTGTGGAAACAAACCATCTTCCGACAACAACGCCACGATGAAGTTTTCGTTCGCAATGGGAGTGGCCCTTTTGAGCACCGCGTGGGCTGAGATTGACCCCATTGTTATCAAAGGCTCCAAGTTCTTCTACTCGAGTAACAACACACAATTGTAAGTCCCTTCTCATGGTGTCAGGTCCATACCATCTTCCCGATTAACCATCTCAGCTATATCCGTGGTGTTGCCTATCAACGTAGGTCTTTCTGACTCCCCATATCGACCGCCCACTGTTCACCCATGCAGAGGACTACTCCAGTAACGGTATCACCAATGTTTCTACGACCTACAAGGACCCCCTGGCTGATGCCACCGCCTGCAAGCGGGATGTGCCCATCATGCAGGAACTTCGCACAAACACCATTCGGGTCTACGCCATTGACCCAACCGCCAACCACACCGAGTGCATGCGGTTGCTGGCCGATGCAGGCATCTACGTGATCTCAGATCTGTCCGAACCCAGTCGGTCCATCATCCGGGATGATCCCAACTGGGAAACCACTCTTTACTCTCGCTACACGGCGGTCATTGACGAGCTCGCTCAGTATAAAAACACTCTTGGATTCTTCGCAGGCAATGAAGTTGCCAATACCGTCAGTACCACGGGTGCGAGTGCATTTGTCAAGGCGGCTATCCGCGACATGAAATCCTACATCAAGCAGAAGGGCTACCGCCCCATGGGTGTTGGTTACGCGACCAATGATGACTCGACGATCCGGGTCCCTATGGCCCAGTACTTTAACTGTGCAAGCGAGGAGAGCAATATTGACTTCTGGGGTTATAACGTCTATTCCTGGTGTGGGAATTCCACATTTTCGGCATCGGGCTACGAGGGCCGCACAAAGGAGTTCGCCAACTACTCTGTCCCGGTATTCTTTGCGGAGTACGGCTGCAATGAGGTTCGGCCTCGTCCGTTCACTGATGTCGATGCGTTGTATGGAGACAACATGAACGGAGTGTGGTCGGGTGGCATCGTCTACATGTATTTCCAAGAGACCAACGACTACGGTGAGTCTGGTCATCTAATATGGACGATCGACCCGCTAATCGGGTCTCCCGAGGACTTGTTTCCATTGTCGACAGTACAAGCGTTAGCAAGCTCGCCGACTTCACCTCCTACTCCAAGCACATCGCCAGGGCCACCCCCTCCGGTGTAAACAAGGCTTCCTATACCCCCACCCACACGGCCTTGCAACGCTGCCCCGCCGTAAACAGCGCCTGGAGAGCCACGCAGAGTCCCTTGCCGCCGACCCCCGACGAGAACCTGTGCGACTGCATGTCCGACGCCGCTCGCTGTGTCGTGAAGGACTCCGTCAACCGCCACGACTACGCCGACCTGTTTTCCCTGGTCTGCGGCTACACCACCTGCACGGGTGTCTCCCGCAACGGCACCACCGGCAGCTACGGCGCTTACGGCATGTGCCGCCCCAAGCTGCAGCTCAACTTTCTTCTCAACAAGTACTACACCGAGCAGAACTCTGCCGCCTCAGCCTGTCACTTCGGCGGCTCAGCCACGGTGAGCTCCACCTCCAGGACCACTCGCAATTGCGCCCGCCGGATGAGCACGGCTGGTACCACTGGTACCGGTACAGTCACCTCCCAGCCTCCTGCTGCTACCTCGAAATCGGTCCCGTCGGCCTCCTCTTCTCCTTCCTCTGATTTGGCCTCTACCACGGGTAGTACTATGGTAGTTGTCGGATCTGGTCAGTTGGCTGCATACATTGTGGTTGTTATGTGCGCGGGATTGTTCATGATTCTGCTGTAACTTGTGGTGCAGATCTTATGTTATACTCACTCTAGTCACTCCTTGGGCTTTCTTGTATGATAAATCATTTGTCTTTCAGTGGACACATCATAAGATGACAACGATTGCCGTATCTCTAGGTGTTCATTGCTTTGAAACCGGTCCCTAATCGTTCAGATGCTGCGAAAGCTGCCACATGGTCTGCCTAAAGATACGCGGTTTACGTTATGTGGTTGAGTTCTTTTGCCTCCTAGAAACTCCTGGAGCTTTCATAGATAAATATGCTGTTCCTGACATTCTAACCACCGTATGCTATGAACGATAAATCATGAGAAAGCAACCCAGAGGCGTGAACTTCCACTCATTGATTCAAAGTGTATTCCCAATGGACCGTCGGCGCTTTGCCTTGTTCCCATGTGAGGCTAAGATTCACATAATTCCCGCCATGGTTTCTTAACTGATTTGTTTCGCACCGGGTGGGCACCGAATCTAGCTGGCTTGCACCCCGTTCCGCTTCTACTGCCCGCTTCAAGTCCCTTTTCAGCATCCACCATGCCTCCTCTATCACACGATTGATGTTATCTCCAGTAGCACATGCAGCAGGGACATGCACGAGAAGCTCCATGTCGCCAATCACTTCTGGCCTTCGGGCATAGATGCGCGAATTCCCGTCTTCTATATTCTCAATGGCTGCCCGGTACCATTCGGCGTCTCCAGGTGAATATCTGTAGGGGACAACGACATACCAGCCGTGCTGTTCTCTGCGGTCGTCTCGTATATTGCGCTCTGTCTGACACCTTTGGCGTAATTTTGCTACATTTGAATTTTGCGCCGCGTCTTTCTCGGAACGGGTCCACAGAGTGAGCCGTACCTGTTCCATGATTTCGTAGTAGCTGTCGCTAGTGCCAGGAATATCAAACACCACTCCATTGCCCGACTTCCCCTGGGGATTAGAGGCTGAGACGAAGATCCGGTTGGACTCATATGCGTGGACTGCCTGTGACCAGAACCGTAGGGGGATGTTGTGGCTGTCCATGATGAATTTGGCAAAGGCATATTTGATAGGCCTTTTGTAGGGGAAATTGTTCGGCATGGTGCTTTGCGATGAGAAGGTCTAGGGCAGATAAAGGAAAAGACGACAGGGGGTTATGAGCGAGGTATGGATGAGGATTGAGATGCATGGACAATTGGAAGAACAACCGCACAGCAGTGGGAATTTATTAGTATTCTGTAATGATGGTCTCTCTATATGGATTTGTCCGCCATGGACTGGGAGTCTAGAATCTGGCTGGTGTATGCCAAGTTATAGATAGCAGTCTGCTTCAGGACCCGAAGCAGATTCGGTTCTCCTCGGTGTTATAGGTTGCTGGAGCTTCCTGAGAATATTCCTTATTTACAGACAAGGGAAATATCCTATGTCTCAAGGCGAACGTCGAGTTTATGCTCACAAACCGGTCATAATTCCTTTGTGAGGAGCTCGATCTATAGAAGTAGAAACTGGTTCTAGCGTTGTCTTATACAGAACGTAGCAGGAGAATACAGGCGTTGTCTCGACTCTTTAGAGTCTGGGCTGCTGAAAACATCGGAATCAGCCATCAGCCATGGTCCTTTAACCTATCGTAGATTGGACCACGCAATCAGTGGCTATTTACATTGGTATGGTCGTTAACTGGCAGTTTGGCTTTGCTAGATGTGCTACTCACATCAATGATCTACAGGCATACATACAATCTACAAGCCTAGAGATGTTGTGAACGGCCTGTGGAATGGCTCAAGTGCGTCCAATGACTCCAATGTACAAAGTCCTTCCTAGAAGTACTGTCTAGAAGCTCATAGCACCTTTACATCAAATGTCCATGTCGCAGGTGGGCGTGTTTATGCTTGCATTTTCCTCACAATCGAAGTATTCTATCATTAAGACAAGGGGATACAGTACGGGTTGATAAATGGATCATGGCTATGAATCATGTACGATCAGATAGAAATAGAAGAATATGTTTATACCAAAACATCGAGGAGACAGGTGTCATTAATTCAGGAGGTAAAACGCCAAAATTCCGAAGTCCAACTGGCCCTCGTGGGCCTCATTATCACAAACGCCTTAACCTTCATAGTACATACCCTCCTTTTACAAGCCAAACAGTCTCTCCAAGCACCAGTGCCACTCCCTCCCTCTTGTCTTCTCGTATGCTGCTGTACTGACTTTGTAGAACCCGCTTCAAAGCTCAGGGTAGAGAGCAAATGCTTAACCTCCATCTCAATACCTCCTCAGCGGCTGATCCTCCCAGTGCAGCTTAACATAGTCGTCCCAGTCGCTGTGTTCCAAATCTTTCTTTATCATGCTGAAAACTGTCTCCGCCCTTTCAGGTATGCCATTTCTGAAATGCCGAAAAGTCCATACATATCCTATCTTCGAGTTCTTTGTCCTGTGGCCCTCGTCGTATTCGTCGACGTCTCGAGTCATCAATACCTTATTTTCCTCTAGTGCTCTTTGTGCAACGAATCGTGCGTCTCTCAGGCTGTTCACTTCGTGCTTGTTTCTCTCGAATGGAAAGTATACACAGGCAACAGTGGGGTTGTAGTACCTTCGGCATGGCGTACGACGCGCCATACCCCCCCGGGGAGGTCGATCCCATGAATCAAGTATCTCATAAAAGAAATCCTCGATTGCTTCTAGAATTGTCATTTTGAAGAAGAGAATGAGACTGGCTGGGGTTGTTGAATGGCAGTTTTTCTCAGAGGGTTGGGTCAACGGAAGAAGGTAGAAAGAGCTGGGATGAGGGATAAAATACGTGAGAACTTCACACTTAAACCCCCGTTGGTCTTGCTGGTCCCGCAAGGCTCGGACACTGCCTTGTGTATAGGCGGACCTTTCCAGCATGGAATCAAGTCGAGGGGTCTTTATTGATGTTATTCGCTCGTCTTTCTCAGCGAGATTATACAGCATCTGTGATGTTCATGCGCCGGCCGTTTTATCAAAGCTGAGTACAATATACTGTTCCAACTTTCCTGGGGCTCTACATCGAACAAAGGCGAATTATGTGGGAATAACCCGACTGGGAGGAACCGAATTTCGTTTCTTGTTATGCGCCTCATTTATTTATTGTTAACAGTATATTATCTGAAACAGCGGACTCTGGGTGGGAATCAACCAACAAAGGAGTAATTAAGGATTCCAGGAAAGTCCCCCCCGGTTTTGAAATCTGATCCAGATATCAGCCTACAGAATCCAATAGCTGGGTCATCGACTCAGATGACTCCCTGCTAGATACTAGTAGGCTGTCTGTTCTTCGGGTTCTTCCAAGAAAGTCGGACTCGACCTTACGGCAATTATCTCTCTCCTTAGGGCTCTCCTACTTGGGTATATTCCGGTGGCATTCTCTTCGTTGTTGTCTGGCTAGGAGGTATGGGGTACTTCCTGGTTACCTAAAACTGCGCCTGGTATGCATTCTTGCTTAATTCCTTCCCATTCCGGGCATAAACCTCGTCCATAGAGTTACCATCTCATCCAGTGAGGGTTGCAAACCGATGGATATTCTCAAGATACGAGACGAAGTTCCGCGCAGTATCAATGACAAACAACGCCACAGTCTCGCCAGCGCTTTGTCTCGATTAGAGTGCGCTCGTTGTAGCGACGGAAGACAATGGAGGCTTGTGAGCAGTCTATAGCAGGAGTTAGTAGAGTCGACCACAGTCATGTTGGTGACGAATACCTGGAATTATTGTCAGGATATGTTCAATCAATACTGCTGAGCCAATTCAGTGGGAGAGGTTCTGATGTCTAGTTGGGGAGTGCACTTCGAAGGCACTTCGAGCATTACCAAGTGACAAGTCCGACTGGCTGATTTGGACGAGAGTTTTGGAGCCTTGGAGAGAAATTCGTCTTGACAACTTCTCTATATGGCAGCCCTGCTTACACTTCGCATTTCGTTACTTCATGCCCGCCAGTGAGGACGCTTTAATTCCTAGTGAAAACACACGATGGTGCTCGGGGTGTCACTCTATCAGTATGACCACGATATGCACCACCCTCTTTGATCTCTTCCCAGGTGGTACCACATAAAAATCCCATCCCAGTCATTGACAGACTCTCTTTGTCTGTCTCAGCAAATGCCACTCAAATACCCCTCCGGAAATCCGGATTTATGCATGAATATGATCCCCACATCAATATGTCCCACTTGTACGGAGTACTACGAGTAATCAGTGGTGGAGAGCCCCATACCCCAATCCCCAATAAATAAAGAATGACGGTGACAAGTTCACTTCTGTATAACAGGCTAATAGAAACTACACTATGACTTGGACACACCTCATCCGCTTTATCGCGGTGGAAGACAGTCAAGAACATCTTGGCCAGTTAGTCGATATCACCCGCGACATCGGCAAAGACAGTGTCCATGGCGTGCAAATCGCCGCGTATATAATCGAGGGGACAATCTTCCATGGACGCGTAACGAAGACAATAATGCATGTTCAGCAGGTAAACATTTTTAGTCCTGGCTATCCACCAACCTACGACGCATCCTTACAAGACAGTAGCTCCTCTCCCCCGTCACGAAAGAAGAATGCAACTATATTCGCTGCCTGGGCCTCAACTACCTCGACCACGCCCAAGAAGCCAAGATGGCTCTGCCTTCGGTCCCGGTGATGTTCACTAAGCCTCGCACGGCTCTGACCGGTCCGTATCCAGCTACCATTAATATCCCTCGATGTGCACAGGATGAAACTAGTGACTACGAAGCGGAGCTTTGCCTGGTGATTGGCAAGACCGGTCGTGATATTCCTGAGGAAGAAGCGCTGGACTATGTCCTTGGATATACAGCTTCCAATGATGTGTCGGCTCGTGCGATGCAGTTGGCCACTACGCAGTGGTCGTTTTCGAAGGGTTTGGATGGGAGTTGTCCTCTTGGTAATCAATCTTCTTTGTTTTTTTCTCTTGTGGCATTCATTGTTGTTGGCCGTGTGTGTCGTTTTCTCATGAGACAATCGTTGCTAATTGATCTAGGACCCGTCCTGGTTTCATCTGCCGTCATCAAAGATCCTCAGACACTGTCGATCAAAGGAATTCACAACGGGGTCGTTGTCCAGGACGGTCATACCCGGGATATGATTTTCTCGATCAAGGAGCAGATTTCCTATCTGTCGCAAGGGACCACACTGGAGGCTGGGACCATTTTGTTGACTGGGACACCGGCTGGGATTGGGTATTTCCGGGAACCACGGATTGTGCTGAAGGATGGCGATGAGATGAACGTGGAGATTGAGGGCATTGGCACGTTGGTTAATCGGGTGCGGTATGCGTGATGCCTCGTTTCAGGACTTGGAGATATGCCAGTGTGGAAAGGCTGTATGAGACCTGCACCTTTATTTCTAGTGCAAAGCAGTCATTCATAGCAAGTTCATTCAAGAGACCAAGAGTACGATTAGCGCATATCCAGTAATTACTACCGATGAATATTCTACATCGAATGAAAATCTACTTCAAAAACCAGGCCGGAACCTCAGGTCCCCAAACCGCCAACGACTCATGTCCCGCCGGTCCATACCCAATCGGCGTCTCTTCATTGACCAGATCCCCATCTGCATAATGTTCCACCATGTTGCCCGTGGTATCCCACCAGTAATCGAAGAGCTGAGAGCCAAGGATATGTCTTCCGACGCCCCAAACTGACATATATCCCTTCCCCGCCAGCCACTGGTGGCCAAGATGCTGCGTGTCAAAGTCATGTACTTCGAAAGAGCAATGGTGGACGTGCGACGTGTCGTTAGTGCTCAAGAAGAAGCTGTGATGATCGACATTGTCGGCGCCACGATCGATGTGCGCAAACAGAGCGACATTCTTCTTCTGGCCGTCCTTTTCAACGTACAAGAAGTCGCTCGGGACGATATTGAAGTTCGTTGTGTAAAACCCCAGCAGTCCTTCGAAATCCTGCACGCACAGCCCGAAGTGTCCGAGCTACCTGATCGATTAGCACTGAGATGATCTGCCCACTAATGGAGAGCTCGAACTTCAGACCTTGTGAACGGCCGCCGGACCAGGATTGAATCGCTGGAACTTTCGAATCCGAGGCTTTTCAGACTCCGTATTCACGATCATCCGCGTCGGACACTCCCCAGTCTCGGCTGGATGTTGTCCGTAGATCAGATTGACCGGAAAACCCTCCGGGTCCGTGAGAGTCACCATATATCCTCCCCCGGGAGCCTCAGACAATGCTTGAATTTCACCGGCCGTAGGCAGTTGTGCAGCTCTGGGGCGATTAAGCAATCATCCGACCAAAGAAAACAGTTCATGAACCACTGACTTCTCCAAGTCCTCATAGCTCTCCACCTCAAAAACCCCTCCTAGGAATTTCTTCTCTCCTTGTGCTGCGTAATACACATACGGGTCTGTCCCATACCCCTTAAACCAGACCTGGTGTGCCGTCTTCTTCACCACCTCCATCCCAAAGTCCTGTAAAAACACCGTGATCTCATGCAAATCCGGATGCTGGTAGCGCATATGGGACAGTTTCACCAGTCGAATCTGTTTCCCGGTGTCGATATTGCATCGTTTTCTCCATGACGCAACGGATTCGTGCTCCGCGCCGATGGCGACGATATCGGGGATTGAGGCCCCATGGCACCGGGCGGGTGGCTGTTATTGTAGGAGATGGTGAACGGGCTATCCTCGAGATCGGAAGAGAATGGCTCTTACCACGGTCATGTTTGTTGATTTACTATGTAAGTGAAGTGTTGTTAGAGCGATTATTCCCTTTGATTCTCAATTTCTCATTCATTTTGATTCCCCGCGTGGATGGACTGAGTTACGCTTTCGTCCCACTGTCGATCTCTCGTGGGTCTTTACTTTTCCTACTACACAATTGGAAGAACTCGGTGGGGCTAGAAAGATACACGTAGACGGTTTTCAAAAGGTTGAGGTCAAAGCAGAAAGCAGAACCGTTACTGCATCGAGCATCATGTTGTGTATCTCGTGGGAGAGCCAGAAACTGGTAAAACTGGCATTACTACAATCATATCGCGGTCACAAGTTGAAAGGTCTGAAGTGAATCCAACAATATGTCCAACTTGCATCTTATTTCATCTAATTGAGCAAAAAGGCTTGGATCAGGCTTGATGTCAAGAGATGCTTCGAGAATGAAATTTCAACCGCTTGAAATGGCCGTCCATAACCCTGGGCCGAAATATAGTAGTGTCCGTCTCCATTTGACCAGGCAACCAAGGGAGTTGAACGGAACCCCAAGATGATATCCCCGCCTGCGGACTCTGTGGACAGTCGACCTCACCGTCGTCAGCGGGGTTGATGCTACGCAGGAGACATTCGTATATGTCCAGGCTGGTGGATACTCCCATCAACGCCAGCTTGAAGATCCCGTCATGCGTGACATGGCCGGCACCATGGATTATATCCATTGCAGAGGCGATAGTGGTTTCAAGGAGGTCGCACAGTCTGGAAATGCATTGGAAGAAAGCATCTACCGTATAACCGCAACGTGTATCTTTCGTGAGAATGCCCTTCTGACGGTGCAGTGTGTAGAGCGCACCGGACAATTTCTCATACGTTTCTAACAATGTGTCCGATCGGCAGAGCATGGGTTGCAGTTTGGTATACCCTGGATACTTTAGTGATTCGAGAAGTACCGCCGGTGCCGAAGATTGTCTTTCAAGCGGTTCCATCGTGGGGTGGGAGGCAGACGGAGCCTGGGTAGCGCAACTGTTCGCGTGTGCAGTAATGTCTTCCATTGTAGTTGAATTGGAGGGCGAGGGATAACTGCAACCACCGTGAGCGTCAGAGATGATAGACAGCATTATCCAGGGTCGGGCAGAGATACTCACTGCCGGAAGGGAGGGTCTTGCGTGTGGTGATACTCAATCGATCCCCCATTGTACTGGAACAGGGGCATAGAATCGGATTGGATCGTACCTTGCGTGGAAAGCGTTTCCCTTTGTTCTGTATAGACCGTAGAGCGTGTCTTGGTTGGTTCAGGAAGAGTCATGGCAGCAGACTGCCGGTCCTGTCCTTCGTCTTCAGCCTGTCCACATTGCTCGAACGATCTTTGTGGGGGAAAGGTACAGTATGTTCCATGCTCCACGCAGTTTGTACAAGCCCTAGTCTTTCCGGTGTTGGTATAATAATGGGCTCTGCGTGTAAGGCAAAAATCACATACGTCTCTCTGGAGAAGTTCCATGTTCTCAGTCTCAAATGGCGATTAGACCACGTAAAGCAATTATGAGTAGTAGCAAGTTTGACATGCCACCGGATATATCTGTCTCTTGGGACAAGTCGGCCCTTGGTTGGTACAATGAGAGGGCAGATCAGTTTTGTCCCTGATATTTCTGCGTCGAACATACTTCAGGCGACACTGTCTTACGACATCCATTCTAGAAGAACAGTCACATACGTGGGCACAGTCAGATCCTATGCTGAGTTCTTGAGAGGGCCAACAGCAATTTTGGAAGGCAGTATGATAGACTTAGAAAGGCATATCCGTTACTAATCGTGCATACAGTGCTAGAGGGGCACCAATCAAGGCTACTGGGAAGGCAAGCCATAAGACAAACCCCACAGATAGTTTCTGAATGCAGTGTCTGGTTCGGGAGTTTGAAGGTTACGAACAGTTCCGAAACAGGCGATGATGGCTCTATACTATTTGGATGACCTGAATCATATAGAGCATCCCTCCGATATACCCTGAAGCTGGGAACCCCTGGCGATGAGGCTAATGAATGTGGTACCACTGTCGTCCAGTGATACTGAAACGCAAGACATTTTCAACATGCAGATCCATGAACATTTAGTATGTTTCGGAACTCAAGCCCTGATGCTGTATCTTGCAGAACCAATGGTCCAGTGGGGTTTGGACAAGATAAAACACAATATGGGTGCTAAACCCTTACCATTTCCTTATATGCTGCTGTAGGCTGTGACTGAGAACCCGATTTGAGGAACAAAGAACTCCACCTGCATGAATCCAGCAAGTCTTACCTACTCTGTTTTCTTTTCCTTTTTTCTTCCCTTTCTCAGTCATCCACATGGTGTTCATTATCGTTACATCCACGCGGCCCGTAAGTCAAAGACACAGGGGGAAACGAACATGAAGCTATAGCAGGAACTAATCTCCTCTGCTGGGACAGTTGCTATACTGTTGGACAAGAGGAATCGGATACCCCGGGCTACCATCCGCGTGCAATGAACATCGTTTGTGGTTGGTTATAAATTTATTTCCAGGAATTCGGAAGCTCTCTCAGTCAAAGGGTCGCGGTTCAGCGAAGGCAATGCCGTACACAAGGTCCAAATTGCACACCGTACGGAGTAAATGATTGTGAAACACATGTAGAGGCTCGCGAATGCACGACGCTACGAGCGAAGTCGTACAAACGTCGCCTCGTCTTACTGAAAGGACCAGAAAGCTGACGCCAAGTCCGTAATCCGGCACCTTCATCCAAAACTCGACCAGTAGAGTGATGAACATCCGTTTTCATGCTCCAAGTGGTGATTTTTTTTTAGGCAATTCCTGTTGTGCGACTGAAATAATAAGCTTGACAGTTATTTCTGCCGCTGGAAGGCGTACAAACCAGGAACCTGGTGGCAGCTAGTTGCCTGATAAAACGTGTTATGGTCTTTATCTCGACACCCTGCAGGAAATGAATACCGTCCTTGTCCAGAGCAATGCCCGTAGGATCGGTGGTGATTTCGGTTTCTCTCTTCAACATCACATTCAAACGAAGACAAGAAGAGCACGGATGGTAGATTTTCGATTGTCGGGCAAATAATATCTCGCTCCTCTGGTCAACTCCCAAGGTTCTCAAGCATCCTTGGCATGGGGCAAAGCGCGACTTGGCAGGTTGAAGTTTTCTGCTGCCTGCATACCAACTTTGTTCGACATCCATAACTGATCTACACGGGGTGTGCTTCGCGATGTCAACTCGTACCCAATCTGTTGATACTCGCAAACAACCGCAACCAGATACGATTCACTCGTGTCGTAGTCCTTCTTCCACGCTTGAGCTCTCACCCGTACTGGATCTGGGGGACACGATGAGAACCTTGGAGACGCCAAGTATTTTCCACTGGTCTTGGCTAGCGAACGTCTTTGTATAGCCCGAAGCTTCTCGATTGCGGGTATAAAGCCAACCTGGTGTCCCAGGTTTTCGCTCTTCCTCCTGTCATCGCAAATTCATATCCGCTTGGATAAAAGCCCAATATTCTCTGAGAGCACAATGAGATACTCAATCCTGGCTCTGTTCGCTTTGGCCTCGACCGCTCTGGCTCACAAGAACGTCAGCCAGGATCCAGGTCCATCCCCCACGGCCTCCGTTGGTTGTCATCTGCATGGGGACCACTGGTATGCTTCCACGCTCTTCTGCAACCGCCATCGTCGCAACGACTAACCCATGCGCAGGCACTGTAAAGGACCAGCATCGGGATCAGAGACGGCCACACTGGTCGTGCCTAGTCCAACCGAATCCGTCGGCTGCGAGCTGCACGACGACCATTGGCATTGCGACGGCCCCGCTTCGACCACCGCAGGAGCCACCACTAAAACCACTACCGCCGCTACCCATTCACACACGGATAAGGCCGATGCCGCTGCCACTCCCACTAAGCCCAGCCCAACCGAGTCGGTCGGCTGTGAGCCTCATGGTGACCACTGGCACTGTCATGGTCCTGTTGAGACTGGAGTTTCGAGCGCAAGTGGTAGCAGCAGCAGTAGCAGCACAGGTTCTGCTGCTAGTGCTTCTGGAACTGGATCAGGCCAAACAAATGGGGTCGGAAGCATAGGCGTTCAACTGTCCCTTGTGATCGGGTTGGCGTTGGGAGTTGCGGCATTGCCACTGTGAGGAGGGGACTATCCTTTCATGTTGGACGTTGGACACTCCGTACGTATTCAGGAGGGTGGTTCGAATGTATTTAGTAAAAGTACTCCTTATTGTGGAATTGATTAAGAAATGGGACTACTCCGTATAGACTAGTTAATTAGGGTTGCCTGATCATATGATTCTTCCCGGATTCCGAGTGGTCTGTCCCGTCAGACCATCCGGATATCCACTCCTCTTGGCTCACTTCCAGTATAATCTTCACGGTTATATAACACTTGGGAAATCATCTTCGATGTGGTTGGTACTTTGTAGACACCAGCGCAGGAACCACCCTCACCATGGAGTCCTTTAATTCCACTTCCCTGCCACATATGGCTTCCTATGCCGACCTCGTCAAGTTAGCTCATCAGAACCCCAACTTATCCAGCTTGGAAAACCTCTGGGAGGCATACTATACCTATTGGAACAATGATGTCCTCGCTACCGGTAAGCTTGATGTGACGTCCCCAGGGATCGTTTCCCGTATCTAAACAAACTAACCCCCCGGCAGGCATCATCACATTCATCGCCCATGAACTGATCTACTTTGGCCGCTGCCTCCCATGGATCATCGCCGACGCCATGCCAGGCACCTTCAACCGATGGAGAATCCAGGACCATAAACCACCACCGTCTTTCGCGACCCAATGGAGCTGTACCAAATACATCCTTGCCATCCACTTCATCGTTGAGCTCCCCCTGATCGTCCTCTTCCACCCCATGATGGATCTCTGCGGCCTGAAATACACCTCCCCATTCCCCGACCTCAAGACCCTCGCCACCCAACTCGCCATCTTCTTCGTCGTCGAAGACACCTACCACTACTGGCTACACCGCGCCTTCCACTGGGGTCCTCTCTACCGCTCCATCCATCGCATCCACCACCAATACGCAGCCCCCTTCGGTCTCACGGCCGAATACGCCAGTCCGTGGGAGACCCTCCTGCTCGGTATGGGCACCATCGCTCCCCCGCTTGTGATGGCCCATTTCACCGGAAACGTCCATCTGGTCACCGTGCTGGCCTGGATGGGTCTGCGTCAAGTCCAGGCTATTGACTGCCACTCGGGCTATGATTTTCCCTGGAGTTTGAGACGCATTTTCCCATTCTGGGGTGGAGCCGACTGGCATGACGATCATCATCGCTACTTTGTGGGCAATTACTCTAGCTCGTTCCGTCATTGGGATAGTAAGTTCCCCTTTCCCCCTTGCCCTGCGCCGGGAATAAGGTGATTGACCAGTCTAATAGTCTTGATGGGCACTATCGCGGGTCCCAAGAATGGACGTGAGAAGAAGCGTCGCGATTGAGTTTCAAATCGGTCGATCTTGAGGTTGGGAGAGAAAAAGTTCTTCTTTCTGCTCTTGTCAGATTGTAGTTTTTTTACTTTTTTTTTTTTTTTTTTTTTTTTTTGTTTTTTTTTTTTTTTTTTTTTTTTTTTTTTTAATGAGGCTGCTTTTGTACAGATGTGGCCTTTCTTTTTTTGGTATGACTTAGGATATGTACAGTACTAGTATACGACATAAAACAATTAATATGGATAATATTTTGATGACACGGCAACGTACCCCAAGGAGAAGTGCCCTACTGTTCTGTTATGCTTCTCCGTCATCCTCTGCTGATGAAGTTCATTTTCTTTGTCCACGAGTCCGGCACCACGTCCAGTGGCTTTCCTGATAGTTCTCCAGGGGTACTTTGGCCACGTTCTTTGCTAAAGCGTTAGACCTGAAAGGCCAGACAACATTAATTTTCCAGAACCAATCATCTATATTAAGCGTCCTTTAAGGAAATTGGGATACTAGTACCTAGCCCAAATCAAGTAAGGTGTGTGGTTCTTTCATCGTCGAAGACTATAAATAGGACCTCTGAGCCGCATTGGCGGTTTCATATAAAGGATAGAACCAACTCAGCCAAGATCTGCTGGCAGAGTGTCTGTTTCTTGTTTGCTATATGTTGTTCTTAATTATTACCTTCGTGGTATTGCTACCCTATCTGCCATTCATTCACACCTGTCTCAAAGACTGCCGGCCGTTTCTTTGTACCATGAAACTCGGTAGCAGTCACTGCAAGAAGCTATTGTCAATGCCACAGCCTCGATGTGATGGATTGATCCAGGATCATGGGATGTTGTAGCGTACAATCACATATTGGTGTCTCATGATTCATCAGTCTTCATATGAATGAACATTTGATAGCCATGATTGGGAAGTTCTCAAGACGAGAGGGCTGTCAGAAGTCTTCCTGTAACACACGGGGTCACTTTGATTATATGAATCCCCATACTCCATACATCTCCGTAGCTATCCAAGCCTTTAGTCGCTTTCACCAGCCCTCGGTCTTTGTGCCCGTGTAAACGTCATCTGGACATTCAAGGCCTCTCGATGTAGTTGAGTTATTCCAAGCGTGGTCTGTCGCTCAGCGATGGCATATAAAGATAGGCAATTTTAGCACTCGATGCTTCCACAGGCCATATCTCTTCCACGACAACTTCTGGACTCTACGACTGCATCATGGCTACCAACAAGCCCCACGAGATTACGGTTCATCATGATCCCAAGCTCAGGGACGGCCATGCTCAATCTGAGGGACTTGAGTAAGCTGGCGAATTCCCCAGGCGTCCCAATACTCAAGAAACCCTAGCGTGCATTAACCGAAAGTACAGTCTAGTTGCCATCCACGGCCTTAATGTAGTGGAACCCCGGTTGGATTGGGAGAATCTGGAGGAACTTCCCGGCATCCGTACCATGACCTATCGATATAATGCTGTTTTCAGCAAATTCACCGCGCGGGGTGATCTGCACGTTTTGTGCGCTGTGTTACTCCGAGAAATTGCCAGGTGGAGGAGAGGAGACGTGAGTGAGAGTCTACGTCCCTGCCGTGTGGTATCCCATATTGAGATTCGCGAATAGGAGCAGTTGCGACCTATCATTTTGGTTTGTCACGGTCTTGGGGAGATCGTTGCAAAGGAGGTATTGAGCTTGTCTAGAGTCTGGGATGAGAGATCACTGAGTTATTCGTACAGACTTTATTGTTGCGTCCCATGACGGGAGTAGAAGAAGTCCAGCAATCTCTTCATGGGGTCTTCGTTCTCGGTAGGTGGCATGTGGACCTGACTGACACTTCATTCTCTAATGTTGAATCCAAGATAACCTCCGGCAAGATGGAGTTCCGGCCGTCATCAGCAACATCGTAGTGAAAAGTGCGCCTGTACCTTCAGTCAATCAACCACCGTCCACTCCTTCAGATGATACGACGGATACACCGGAAGAATCGTTGGAAAGCACTGAGGACGCAGATCGAGGGGACGCATTCCTGGAAATCATGGAGGGTTTCACGGCCGGGGAAAGGAGTGTCCCGCTGATGTCTTGCTACAAAGTCAAGTGGGATTCAGTGGGCCTTGTCCTGGAGCGCTTGGTGACTAGAGCCTGTCATTCCTGCATCAGATTCTACGGTCTAATCGTGACCTTTTAGCTCGCGAAACAGAAGTCCGTCTTGTTCAAACATTCACCTTACAAAACTGCTGCCATCGCCCGCAGTTGCCCGTCGGTCGACAGGTTAAGTTCGTTTGTCTCTGGCGGAGAGGATTATCAAAGAGAGGGGGGCTGGTTGAATCCGGCAGCAGGTATGTAACCATTCTGAGAGATGAGATATTGAATGTGGAGTTTTCAGTCGGACTCATGTCGAATAGTATGCAGCATTTCAGACAATATTCCTCCTGACTTTGAACCAAGCCCCGGTAGAAAGAAAATACTGAACGACCTCAGACAATACTTCTTTGAAAACGAAAATCAGGATATGTCCTGGAGGAAGTTATCATTGGGACTTTTCGGCGATGGTAGGCACGGCCGTCCATTCCAATCATGAAGGTACTGCTGACATTTGTCCAGAGGGTTTGGGCAAGACACATACAGTGATCAGCTTCATTTTGAAGTGGCTGCCAATGTATTCAACGGGGGTGATGTTTATTGATGCCAGCTCGGAGGAATCGCTGAATGAGGGTTTTGAAAAATTGCACGATACCCTACGTCTTGAAGAGACAACCAACAAGGTCCATTCCGTCCTAAGCTGGCTCGGCCGGCGCGAAAACACCCAATGGCTTTTAGTTTTTGACGGTGTAAACGATCTGGAGTTGCCCGATCTCCGGGATTACTTCCCCCGTACACCCTGGGGCCATATTCTGATTACGACTCGGGGTACACCGTTTGCAATCGAAATATTGGTTGATGAAGTATGGGACTTGGACAGGCTCGAGGACCAATACGGGATGGACATCCTACTACAACGATCAGGCATTCTACAGCCAACGGACACTGAGAAGGCCAAAGCTCGACAATTGTCATGCCTCCTTGGCTCCAATCCACGGGACTTGGTGGAAGAAGTGAAACTTCGAAAATCGAGGCAGGCAAGACCTGCCAATTATCAGTCGCTGGATTTGTCTCAGACGTATGGAATCAACCATCTAGCATCGTCCCTGGTTCGGAACGTCCTCAGCGAGAGAGCTGTGCGTTCATGGGTATCCGAGATCAAACGGTTTGAGAGAAGTTTCTCGAAAACGATACCTCTCTTCTTCCTTCTGTCGTTCTTAGAACCATCACGTATTCCCACGGATATTCTATGCATCCTCTTCTCACAGAAGGAGTGGGACAGTAATGGAGAACTGACGAACAAGTACACCCATGAAAATGCGTTCGATGAGCTTCTTGTCAAGGCATTAAAGAACAAAGTCGACGTCGACTGGTACCTGAAGGAAATCACACGGCGAATAAACGACCCTCTTATCATGAAGCTTGAGAACAGCGAAACCAACCCGAGCGTTTTGACCGTGCATCCCCAACTCCAGTACTTGATAATTCAGCAGGAATCACCGCAGGAGGTGGCAAAGTGGGTGCGGCAGGCCATTTTGTTCGTTTGTCATGCATTTCCACGGATTCGACACCAGGATCTATCGTGAGTCTCGCCCTCTGTCCAATGATTCATCAGATATCGTACATGTTTCGGAGATTGTATTCCACCTGTTATACGCCCCGTAGGATTCCTGACAGCCATGCAACACTGTATTACAGGTTCAATGTAGTGATAGGAGGCCAGAACAACTAGTCAAGCTTCCATGTTGAAAAACTCTCGGAATCTATTTTGGCCAATCCAATGTGTCTGCCGTGATTTCACTGACCAACCAGAAGGTTCCTCTCTTTGAATAGTTACCAATCATTCGTTGTGTTGAGTACTGCCAATTCCGCCATCTTCTCTACTGATATATACGCCCTCTTGTTGCCTATATTCAGCCTCCATGGACAAGGGTTCACCAACTAATGTATAAGATCAAGTTCTACTGTCTTCGAAACAGGGGATGTCCGGCACCAGATGCCATGAATGAGATGATGCCGTGTCGAGGATCGAGATCGTGGCAACGCGAATATGAGCCCCACCGCAGATTCGATGAACGGCTTTCTATCATGGATGACCCGATGTCTAGACGGAGATAGTAAGTTCCAGATAGATGATTATCATCAGTCTCCAATCAGTTTCCCCGTGAATAATCGTGGATCCAAATATGTGGCCGAGTGACGCAAAAGTCTCCGTGCCCTAGATTTCGGCCAGGATCATGGATTTAATCGTTAAATCCAAGTGGGACCCGCATAAGCACCCTGCATCGTGCATTATAAGTATCTCGGATATTGGCAGGCTTGCGATATGCCGTATCAAAGCCGAAGAAGCGTTGTAGCCTCGGTATCCAATAAAATCGCCGTCATTTAGTGGTTGAGGATCCACGGAGCGGATCCACGACCACAATTCGAGCCATTCTGGTCTCAGACAAAGTCTTGATAAGACTGCTCACTGGTGGACCGCTAGACTGAAACGTTTGGTTCCAGGGGGGCAAGTTGCAGCCGAAGAATTTTCCATGAAGCGCTTGGCGCATCCTATGATACTAGTATCATAGTATAACTTCAGATCCGTGGAGGTGACTGTCATCCGGAGATAAAATATTGATTTTTCATCATGGTGGAGCATTCAGAGAATGAATTTCTAAGCTCTTCTATTGATTATCATATTTTTTTTTTCTTCAAATCTTTGCTACAGAGACAACTCCGCCACCGACAATGGTTCGGTATAAATGCCCCGAGGACCATGTGGGAATCGATTTGGACCGTTTGCCAGAGACGACCTCCATACTATACCACTCTATACATTCTCAACCTGAATTGACAGACAATGGCCGCTACCGACTACAAGTTCGAGGGCTGGATGGGTCTTGACCCCAAGGCCGCCGAGGGCAACATGGTTTGGCAAGAGTTCCAGCCTAAAGCCTGGGAAGAAACCGATGTTGATATTCGCATTACACACTCTGGCGTCTGTGGATCAGACTTGCACACGTTGCGCAGCGGATGGGTATGTTGACTCTGAATGAGACAAGAGGTTCGGCTACTGATAATACTTAGGGCCCGACTATGTACCCCTGCTGTGTCGGTCACGAAATTCTCGGAATCGCAGTGCGTGTCGGCTCCCAGGCCGAAGGAGACATCAAGGTCGGTGACCGTGTCGGTGTTGGCGCGCAGAACGACTCTTGCCAGGGCCGTAAGGGCGACTGCGAAGAATGTGCTTCGGGTCTTGAGCAATACTGCCCGCACATGGGCGCCACCTATAACGGCAGGCACTGGAATGGTGACAAGTCATATGGTGGATACGCTTTGTACCATCGATCTCCATCGCGCTTTGTCGTTAAGATCCCCGATGCGATCCCCTCTGCCATGGCGGCTCCAATGCTTTGCGGGGGTATCACCACCTACTCCCCCCTCCGTTATAATGGTTGCGGCCCCGGCAAGAAGGTCGGCATCATCGGTGTCGGTGGTCTGGGCCACTTCGGTATCATGTTTGCCAGGGCCCTCGGTGCGGACCGGGTGGTTGCGATTTCGCGCAAGGCCAACAAGAAGGAGGACGCTCTCCAGCTGGGGGCAGATGCCTATATCGCCACCGACGAGGACGAGGACTGGGCCAAGAACAACGCCCGCAGCTTGGACTTGATCGTCTCGACCGTCTCCTCTTCCAAAATGCCCATCACCGACTATCTCACTCTCCTCAAGCCGAGCGGTAATTTCGTGCAGCTCGGCGCTCCTGAAGACGGGAACCTGACCATCCCTACCTTCTCATTGATCATGAAGAGAGTAAGCTTCGGAGGATCTTTGATTGGAAGCCCCAGCGAGATCCGGGAGATGCTTGAGCTGGCCGCTGAGAAGAACGTTCGTTCATGGGTTCATGAGGTGCCCATGAAGGATGCCAACAAAGCCATTGTGGATATGGAAGCTGGCAAGGCCCGGTACCGTTACGTGCTTGTGAACGAGCAGTAAAGGAAAGATTCATGACTAGACATTGTACATAGCATATAGACTCTCATTCAGCGCATATCCACTTACCACTAAGCAATTGCTTCATATGACCGAACTGTATACACCTCACCCCGGATAACAACTGTTCCCCCGGGCATTTGCCCCAGCTCTTTGACTTCAATATCCTTAGCAGAGAACAAGCTCCCACCGTCAGGACCCAGAACATATTTCACCACCCACCCAGCACTCGAATCCCATTCCTCTCGTCTAGCACTCACTCGCATCCCATTCTTCACAACTACAGCATCCGAGCCCGGCAAACGCGCAAGCACCTGCCTCTGTCGCAGCACGAGATACGTGCCCCAGACCCTCGCCGCGAACGTCCTCATAATCTCCACCTCCTCGCCCTCCCCAATCTGAACATCACACTTCGATTCCACGACCCAGGAAACACCCATCCCTGGGCCCTCCGGCCCTTCCCTAAACTTCAACGCCTCCCACACCTCCTCATACTCCGTCACCGGACTCCCCGGCAGATCCGGACGCGGCATCGATCCAAACTCGACATCCACTCCAATCGATAACGGCCGAAAATCACCACAGTCCACCGCATCAAAGGAATCCCGCGAGTCAATCTCATGAGTAAATCGCACACGACCTGAAATTATCAGTCTCTGCCGGCAGGCAAGTACTACTCAAGTCCCTTACTCGGTTCGTCCCTGTCCACCACGCGCTGTCCGGCAATCGCCCAGTCGATGTCACCGGATTCCTTATCGACACGGAGATCCACGTACCATCCCTTTACTGACATGACGATGGTATCGGTCGTTTCGAAAGCGGGCTCGGGGAGCCATCGGAGGCTGATGCGTTTCGAGAGACGGCTTTCTGTCGGTGGATTCAGGGCTGCCATGATTCAATGGGGGTGCGATGTTGAAGTTGAAGTTGGATTTGGAGTCATCTTATCGGGCTTTATCAATTGTGCCCCGCATTATGTGGGGGCTTACTTGGTGGCTTAACTTCACTGTCGGCCATTGGCGTCCTGGAGTTGACATCACTGGGTGAAGGCCCAGCGGAAGGTCTTGATATTGATCTTTCTCTAGTAAAGCTACTCGGCAATAGATGAAGATAGAAGTTCCCATCTACAGCCTAGTTCTATAGGATGATATGATGATAATGGCAGATATTACTTCAAGTTTAATATCATAGAAGTTTCATTGAACAACTAACTAACCATTGAGTATATTTTCCATTGTGCATCTGTCGCGCCCAAATATGAGATCCCCTCCACACTTTATTTTGAGCTTACAAATTGAACCATTGATGACAGGAAGGACACTCCAATCTTCCTTTCTCGTCTATCACTGTGTTCAGAGTTCTAGATACCCGTGCTCTAGACTCTTTTTCGCATTTCAAATTCCGCTGTAACCCATGCAACAACGCCACCGCCAGCCGCATATCTACAACTTGAAATATATCTTCATCCTTCACCAACTCGTCCAAATGATCAAGTATAGCCCGACAAATCGTCTCTCGCACTCCATGATCTGTAGTCGACCGGAGAATAAGCGCGACGAGAGCCGCGAACCCTTTAGAGGACCAGTGAGATCCAAAGATCTGAGCGATCCTTTCATTCACGTTTTCTTTCAACGCTGACACATTATAGTAATCCGCGATGGCGGCGACGTGTATGTGTGGAAGCAACATAACAGCCATCGTAGAGCCGGATATTGCTTGTGCCAAATCTTCCAGAAAGTTAGCCAAAAGTTCATGTAACCCATCCTATCGCATTCAGTGGCACCTTCGTCCATCGTTCCATCGGCTGGGCATGTTCGCTCCGCTGCGCGAGAACAATCGTACTCGCCGGCGTATAAGAACTGGATCATACAATCCACGGTGCTGGTATCAAATTGGGTAACGTCGATGGTTCCGGATAACGCTTCCTGGAGTATCGTTAGCTGGTCAGATCTTGTCATTCAAACTAGGTTGGGTGGCTGTGGACTTGGAAGTTGCCATCACAGGCTGCTGCCAGTACGGGGGACTGAGAGCAGATCACTGCCTTGTGGACGCGAAATTGCTTTCCTTGGCAGATGAGTGTCAGATCGCTGTATTTGCCTGACTCGGTGATGTTCCTGAGGTCTAGGAACTTGCGGGTATTCTGGGACATCGTGTTTCTGGGGTTGGAGGTGCTGATCTCATAACTTGGAGGTAAATGAGGGGGGTCGCTTTATGTACCGTTGGATGACTTCATAATATGCTCATACTACCGTCGCATCATCTTCGTCGGGGAAGAGAAGTCCGTCAATGAAAATACGGCATTCTGTTAAACATAGGGTAGAGCGCTGTTCAGGGCTGTCTGATGTTGTTCCGAATTCGGAAACGGGATAGGGCATGTCTATCGTCGACCCCTATGTTGAATATGGGCTCCATGAACGATGGGATTCCTCGCTGTGCGAATGTCTTCTTGAGTAGACGGACTTTCCTCTCCATTGTTTTCCGCCCGTGGAAAATAAAATGTCTATTGTGTAACGCTGCTCCGGACTCGATGTGAATGAGCAGTCTTCGACGGTATTATTCGCCTGAACGACTACGTCCAGCTCAGTCAGTTGTGTTTTCTTTCACTTGAACATTGGTATAATGACGTAAACAAAGCATCTATAGAATACAAGTAATAGAAGGCAACCGCTGATCCAACACATTAGGCTAAAAGTCTAGATTCCTCTCCGCATCTACAGAACCGCCGCGGCCAACGCCACGACCGCCCCCCCGAACAGCATACCCGCGTCCCCGGTAATCTGAGGCATCCCGCCGGTGCTGACCACCTTGGCGCTGGAGCTGGCGCCCGACGCCGGGGAGGTCTGGGCCGCCGCGGCGGAAGAAGCCTTACCGGTCGACTCGGCGGTGGCAGTCGCCGAGGCGGCTGCAGAGGCACTGGTGATCGATCCGGCGGTGATGGTGACGGGGACGAAGACCATTTCACTCTGTGGGACAGTGGCAATAGTGGTGCCGGGGAAGTTGGCGTCCGGCCCGCCGGCAATTTGCGTGCAGACGGCGGAGGTTGTGCCGGCCACGGAGCAGTTGACGGTATAAGAGCTATTGAAAGGGGTCAGTGAGGGAGGGGAGGACAGGGAGGAAGGAGAGAACGCACAAGTTCGGCTTTTCGTTCATCTCCACGATGGTCGTTGGGGAGATGTCTGTGAGAGTGAGACCAGGTCCCAGGCCACATTCATAGCCGTCTTCGTTGTCATCCGTGCTCGCGGTCGTGGTCGGGCTTGGAGCGCAGGTAATGCTATAGGTTGTCGCCGTCGCGTCCTATCCACTTGTGAGTCCATGCGATGATATGAACAGAGCCGCGTGGCCCCAAGTTGATCGTCCGATCGTCCAGTGGGGAACTGACATTACCAATGATCGAAGCCTCTAAAGATTGTGGGTCTAGACCCAGGAGAAACATGGAAGTCACGCTGGAGTTCGCAGAAACGAGGCCGGCCATCGCCAGGCTCACTAGAAATTGCATCGGAGTCATGATGGGATGCTGTCTTTTCTCTCCACGGTCAGAGATTCAGAACTTCGCAGGGTCAACAAAAGGGGAGAGACCGAACGATGGCTTAAATACTCAATACTAATATCTAATCTGCTGGACATGAACCAGGGGTTTCGAAAACTCAAAGGAATTTGTCTAAACCTCTTTTAGTGACGCTCTGGAGACAAATTTTGGGATCCAAAATCTAGCCTCGCTTAGCCATCTATTCAAAGATGGTTATTGGGGGAGTTCACAAGCGCTAATGCTTCAGAGAATATTAGTTAAAGATTAGCTAACATCGCCACCTGCCCTGAAGGGAAATTGTTCCTGGATTGAGTCTTGAATTGAACCCTGAATTGAAGCCACTAGAACTAGGTACATGTAGTCCTCCACCTCAACTCTCTCTCGCAATCAATTACAGGAGCAGCCGAGATAGTTATTGGTGCAACGACCATTGCTACCGTTGCAGCCGTTCTCATTACATTTGCCAGTATTGCTGCCACAGCCATATCCACATTGGCAGCCCAAGTATGGTCCCTAAGTATCACAAGCATCAATTAGATGGCATAACTCAATCCGCAAATCAATCTCTACTGAAACCTACCGAAGTGCAAGTGATACGGTCCGCACTCAGTTCCCCATGACAGTTGTTATCATAGCAGTTGCCGTTGGGATAGCCACAGTTGTTGGCAACAGCGGCGCCGTCGGGGTTGGCAGAAGGGTGCGAGGCAGCCAGCGAGGCCAAGCTGACGAGGAAAATAGTTGCGAAACGCATGATGGAGGATAGAGCAAGAATGAATGAAATTTCTACCGCAGGAAGAAGGATCTCTGATGCTTGGGAAATTGGCATCTTTCAGAGGTCCCATTGCTCCTACTTATATCTTTCCCCGGGTCTCCAGGTCTTTTCTTACTGGATCTTTCTCCCTGAACCTGGGGCTTGCACATGCCTCTCGATCTGCAGAGTATGTGCGTCTCACTGGTTCATCATCCTAAAGCGTTGAATCATTTCTGATATTCTGTGCGACCTGCGCTGGACAATAATAGGGCTTCCAATGTAACCCACATTCGTATACCCCGGACTACAACCTGAGCCAACCGCCCTATTGCCCCTTCTGGCTGTTCCTCGTATAAATCAGACGCATGCTGGTAGGATATGCAGGACTCAGAGGAGTTCGCTGTAACCTGCCGCAAGGGAGAAGTCCATGGTCACGTACTCGTAACTACGCAGTCTCCACGGGAAAAGTACATTATTTCAGTTCTCGTTTAGACTTGAAGAAAAAAAACATCTCCCATCAACAACAGTATCATTCAAGACTCTCTATACCAACTATCCCTTCCCAACGAAAGAGAATGGCGTACAGATCAATACCAAGCTCTTTCCACCCCGACTCTCTTAGTGCTTAGTAGGGTACCGCTTACGTTGCGCACAGTTCATCAGACCTCAAAAGACCCCTAAAGTCAGGACTTCCCAGCCACCGTGACACAACAATCGTAGGAAGTGAAATCAATTTCGCTCCCGGATTCTTGTTCACGAAAATGCGGGTGAGGCCAACGGAGTAAGTAGCAAAACCCTACCGGCATAAGCGCGGACTCAGAGCCAATGAACTGTAGTCGTCATATGCTGGACACCTGCTTAATTTCCTCGTCAGGTATGAGGAATTGCAGTCCAGTCATTCGTCAACCTATGATAAGAACATCCGGCAGAAACCGGGCTGCGGCTGAGGTGCATGTTCAGCTTCATTGAATCCGGGGCGTAGGGGGAAGCCCTGGTTTATCGTATATGTTGGGAGTCATGGTCTCGTCTCTGACTTCAGTGTGCAATGTGATGCTGCAGATTATAGCGCAGGGCTATCAAATGAATATCTGTACATATTAAGAAGGTAACGAGTGGTCTGCAAAGACTTTCGTCGGGTAAGACTACTCGACTCGTTCGTATTATATTGCCTACAACTACACTTGATCTTATTTTTATATCTTATAATATGATATGATAATATTCAAGGCATTTAAGCTTCCAAGAAACACTAGTAGAAAAGCTTAAATCTGATAATTCCAACTGGCTGTACGTCTGGGAGAATATCATCTTGAACGGTGATTTATGCTCGGATTCCTTCCAATCACTTCCTAGTGTAGGAAATTGGGAAATGTTGCAATAATAAACCAGATCCCTGATTCTCGAAAGCAGCGGCGCTTTATTGAATTATGATACTCCCATGGACCTACAGAGTACATACATGGCTATGATCGGCGCATGATGGTCTCATCTCGAACCCCTTCTATTCCGGTCGTGAAGATAAATCGTAAAATGGTATTATATTCCTTCATGATCAACTGAAATACAGTCTCATATATATTAACCCACTCGCAAAAGAGAATATCAACCTAGGTAATTCTCACACGCACACCCTGCGATCCAGGCTTGACATGCGGCAAGAACATGTCGCGATAACAATCCACCGAGGAACGATCTGTCTCATATAGCTCAAAGTCAAAGTTACGGAAGACGTTCGCGAGGGTGAGATACATCTCCGCAAAGGCCAGATTGATCCCAAGACAAGACCGGGTGCCCCTACCGAAGGAAACGAGGTACCGAGTCAGTTTCCTTCCATCGGGGGCCACCGGGTCCCCGAGCCAACGCTCGGGCTTGAACGTGTACGAGTCGGGGAAGATCTCGTCGTCATGAGAGACGGAATAGTTGTCCATGCTGATGACGGTTCCGGGAGGGATCACGTAGTTCTTGTAGGTGAGGGCGATGTGGTCCGAAATGCGGAAAGAACGTTGACTTGCCCCATAGGACAGGCGGACACCTGATGGATCCTTGTTAGTTCTTTGTTGTCTAGTCCCAAGGAGGGGGGGGACGCACATTCTTGAATACAGGCAGTTAAGTAGGGGAGCTTTTCTAGGTCGGTTAAGGATGGCATGTTCTTGAGGTCCGGTATCGCGGCTTGTAGTTCCTCGCGGAGGCGCGTGTAGATGCCGGGTGTATTGATGATGTGAAAACTAGCCACGGATAGGGCATATCTTGTTGTATCGAAGCCTGCCCCGATGATTGTAATTGCTTCCTGTTGAAGACGCGTCAAGGTAAGTTCTTCCGGAGGCAGATTGGAGTTGAGCAATGCATTGAAAACATTCGTCGGCTCTGAGCTTTTCCGCGTGTCCTTCTTAGCAAGAATTTCGGATACTTGATCGGCCATTTCCTGTCTACATGTTAGGACCAGTCTCACGCTTATGTTACTGTCCACTCACGCGAACGCAAGGGTTGGAACAGACACTACCTGATTATAGTTATTCACAGACTTCATGCCCGGCTGTATCGTCTCAACCACGCTCTGCGGCAAAGAATTGAAAATGGTGGCAACCCACGGAAACTGTGTAACCAAATGAACCCCATCGAGAAGGTCGAAAATAGCTTGAATAAACGGCGATTTGAAGTCGGGCGCCTCCAGGAATCCATAGCCGCGGTTGAGACAATACCGGACAATGATATCTGACGCGATGCATCCCATCATCCAGTCCAGGCGGAAGACTTTCCCGGTCCCTTGATATTCACGTTGCAGTCGGTTGCAAAGCTGGTTGATCTGTTCCTGCATCATGGGGACCGCATTATTGATTGCACGTTTGGAGAAATATGGGTTGAGAGCTGCCCGACGTTGACGGTGAACTTCATGCTTGTGTGTTGGAAATAAACCGTTGGGATTGTTGAAGCGGTGCTCGAGCTTTTTCAATTTATCCCATGGTAATGTCTGCGAGTACATCTCCTCAAAGAAGGAGGAATCCTGAATATGAATTTCGCAGGGACTTAAGCGGATTATCGGGCCTTTGGGGTAATCAGTCCACGCTCTCTCCCTCCCGTGCAGAGCCAAAGCGTCAAAGAACTACCGAAAAAACGTACCATACTTCTCGTGCAATTTGCGGTAGTGAAATAGATACTGTCCGCCCGGGGATTTGAAGAACTCGTAGTAAGTTTCATACCATTGAGTAAAGGCAGCGAGCTTGGGACCAGGAAACTGTGCCAGCGGATGCAAGGTAATGCGATATACCCCCAACAGCACAGTGTATAGAACAGCAGCCGCCACCGTCGTCACGCAGAAAGCCAACAGCGACGTAGTCGCCGGTCGAAAAACCGTCACCAGATCCTGGGTAAGTCCCATGGTGCAGGGTTGGGATGCTGTTCAGAGCCGAATGCCTGAGAATCTTTGCTCTGTAAGGTTAGTAGCCATGGACCCGGCAGTCTGGCTCACAGCATTCTGCAGGGAAAAAAAAGAGAATGCCATTGTCTCAAATATGACAGGCCCCTATAGTGGGCCGAAGGCGCGCGAGCCTGCACAGAAAAGCAGACGGGATACAGAGTAAGCGTTCTGGGATATGGATTGCAGTGACTTTCGCCGGGCTGCTTCTAGTCTCGGAGATGTTACCAACTTGCCATATCGTCGAAGTTTCCTGCGAGTCTGGATTCGAAACTGGGAGAGACCCGCATCCTGCAGTTCCAGACGATTGGTACGATCAGTAGTGCCGAGTGTCTACTATCTATCACAGTAGACCCACCGCGGTAGCGAGACTATGGAGTCGTTAGCGGCCTATCACATCCATGGGAATAATCCACTAGACGTTTCTGATGGACGAGAGTGATTGCCAAATCAGCAAGCAAAAGCGAAAATCCGCCGGCCTATGCCGTACTCGGTCTGTCCTTAGGTTTACCCGGCGGAATTGTCGATTGTTCTCTGCAAAGCACCTGCATTCCATCCAATATTGGGCGTGAATATGCGTTATCCTGGGTGAACTAGTGGGTCTTGCATTTTCCAATACTCGGTCCGTTCAAATCTTGATATATCAATGGGTTATCAATGCTTGAGGCCTCAGCGCTTTGACCAAAACGCCCACAGGAGTGTCCCACGTAGCGCGGCATCCGTCTCCATAATGGCGTAACTTAAAAATGTATGCCAAAGTGTTCAGGAAGGGAAGTCCGATACTATAGAGTGAAGTTAGTGGATTCAACGCTAGGGCTTCCAGACCTCACGCGGGTGCCTTCAATATCAAGACACACGGAAGGCGCTTAATATTCCACTATAATTATTGGCCCTGTGGGCAGAGGGACCAGTCTCGATCCACCGGGAAAGGAAAAGAGAAAAAAAAAGGGGGGGCAATAGCTTCAACCTTAACAGTTCATACGGCACAGATACTTCAGTTCCATGCATTCCATTTGACAAGGTAACCCAGTTGGAATCAAAGCCGGCATGAATACGAGGAGCCCCGACATGATGAAATCAATAAACACATCTACATTCCCCTTGGCGCCGAACTAATCTCGGGAATGACCTGGGGGGCGAGGTGTCGGTGGTGCCTTTGGACTAAAGCCCAGGCCATACCAGAAAGATGCTTAGTCTGCATAGTCGGTTCGTCTGTAAGAGGCTATTAGGACCCTTAGCGTCTCATTTTCATCGGACATTTCAGACTGTATACCTGATAATGATACCCGAGACTCGTTTGTCGCGAATTCACATCGTGCTGTGCGGCTGATGTATTGGGGAAATCCCCTGCAAATGCCGTCATCAATCTGACATGTCTCTCCTCTGGTTTCCTCTCAGCCATGGGGAGTCTATCCTATATGCAATTGAGAACTTCCGAGACAAATGTGAGGCTGGATTGCACGCCAAAGGTGACACCTGTTCACTCCTTGGTTGGGACAATGCATGTCTGAAGACATTCTGAAGACCGACCAGGAATCTACTGCTGGTCCTACCTGGCGTAGGAGTACTATGACAGCCTTCCGTTCAATTGATGCCGATGACTGCCATTAGAGGATTGGAGAAGCGCCGTAGGTATGTAGCAACCCAGCTTTATCAGAAAACAACAGCAAGCCTACCTTCCAGAATTCAACCAACGTATCTTATCTATCTGTGAATCTCTCATCGGAAATTTTTGTGCTCCCCCAAGTAAAGTCATTCTCTGTTTACTGCAATGATGAGTCGATCCATTGGGCAGCTTTGGAAGGTAAATAACAGAACCATGGATGTTGTCAACGGGTCACCTCGATTCTCGGCGCGACCCCTGAAGGAGATAAAATACTCCGTATGCAATTGCAGATCGTCGGGCACCAGATCTGCAGAGGCGAAGATGCGAAGAACTGACATGTCACATTCGGATCTCTAGAGGAATCTTAACAAGATGATGCATAACCAGTTACGTAGTTGAGCCGCGGCTCTAAGGATGACGAGATAAACATTCATTCAGTAAGATTATATTGGGTATCGGGTTGCTGGAGTTCGGTTACCGCAATGAACCGGTCAGACACGATTGGAATGGACTGTGATGTATCCGATGAAGCGTATAAATCGAGACTCTTCCCCCAACCTCCTACTTCAGCCCACCAATTCACCCTTACCATTCTCCTCAAATCCCTTGGAAATCAAGTCAGGAGGTGATGGCCTGCAAGCAGAAAATTCTGTCTAATTCTTGCGATATCCTGATTGCAGTAAGCGCCGAGTGGGTACTTCGTATATACCGCGAATTTCAAATCGGGGCACCTCTTGTGAAAAAGAAATAAAAAGAAAAGCGGATTCCGCTTTCTAGTCATAAGGTCACCTTCCAAGTTCCATTAGTGAAATGGTACAGAACGGTTCGTGGGTTATTTTGCCAGTACCTATTCTCGCGACTCACCTCCAAGGGCTACTCTAGCCTATCCTACCATGAATGCGCACACCCTGAGGTGCGTAATTACTAGCGATGGGATATTGCTTGACAACCTGAACAACAACAAAAGCAGCCCATTTGCAGGTGCCTGATCCCCTCACGCCAAGTTCTTCATCGTGGTAAGTCCGATAGTTCTCGAGGGATTGTATGCAGTCCTGCGCATCGTCGTGACTATGCATCACCTCAATATTGTGATCACTCCAGAGCAGATATAATGTGAGTCACATCTGATACACGTCAGGCATCATGCTGATGGGAGTACATTTCGGACCAGGACGCATGTCCCCGAATGTTCATGGAACAATGGTGGCAAATCTCACTAATACCTCGCGATGGGCTCTATCATCCTCCTAGCTGTTGGGCAATCGCTGAACAGCGCCACATCTACTGCGGTATCTGTCCTGAGTTTTCCACATGTGTGGATAGGTATCGACTCTCTGGTTGTCTCAGACTGATGGTTATACCTTCACTTATCATGCGCCCGTCTCACACACTCTGGATTTCATATGAATTGCAATTGGGAGAGCGAACGGGACAATGACCCGGCTCATTGAGCCAGTTTGTGTCCCAGCTTATAGCTCTCTCGACATAGGAGACTTCCAACATCCTGGTCGAGCGCTAGGGATCGATAAACGGGGGTATCGCTGTCAAATGCATTCGCATCGAAAAAGGATGGCAAGCAGGCACACCTGGCCTGCAAGGCTAACATATCAATGTCGAACCATCCATCCCAAAGCCCGAATATGATGCGCGATGTATGTATGTATGTATGTGTGTACATACATACCATACTCCGTACGAAAAGGCGCCAAGATCGAGGCACCTACTAGATCTAAATCGGATACGAGGTCCACCAAATCAGGCCCATCTCCACATGTTCCGAAGATCGTACATACTGCGGATGCTTGCGTCAACCTGCTTGGGCTGAGGTCCCCGCATCCCCTCCTCTGTGCCACGCCTCAGCCTCATTATAAATAGCCGTAACGCCATCTGACACGACTCCCAGACCTTCTTCATATCTCTCTAACCCTGATCGAATTTCTGACCATGGGTCTCACAATCCACACCGTCGGAACCTCCACCCTGCACCGCCAGGCGGAACGCGCCGTCATCACCCTCGACGTTTCCAGCGACGGAAACGACCAGTCCACCGTCTCCCAGGATGTGACGCGCACGTCCAGCCGCCTCCAATCCCTCCTCAAGGCGATCGCGCCCAAGCAGGAATCCGGCGACCCCACCACCGACGCCCCCGTCACGTTCTGGACCATGAGCTCCATCAGCACGGGCAGTTATATTCCCTGGGACCATGACAAGGAGGAGCATCGGGCGCGGGTGTACACGGCCCGGACCAACTTCGAAGTGAAATTCCGAGATTTCAGCAAACTGGGCGAGTTCGTATCGGATGTCGCCTCAGACCCCTTCGTGTCGGTGCGGGACATCGACTGGCAGTTGACGGATGAGACCAAGCAGCAGTTGGGCCAGGAGAACAGGAAGCTGGCGGTTTGGGATGCCCTCGCCAAGGCGAAGGATTACGCTGGGGCACTGAACCTGAGTAATCCGCGGCCGGTTGAAATCGATGATGTTGAGGGTCACGCTTCGCCGGCACCGTATGCTTACGCGAAGAGGGGGCTTGCACGTCAGGGGTCGGGGAATGAGGAGGCGTTGAATTTTGTGCCGGAGAGTTGTGAGATACAGTGTTCTGTCAAGATGCGGTTGGAGGTTGAGTAGTATTGTATCTAGTAGGGGGTAAAGTAGAGGAGAGGAATAGTATTCCGTACTATGTAAGAGAAAAAGTTGAATAAAGAAGGAAAGAAAAAAAAAGAACTGCTCCCACGCGGATTTGAACCGCGGACCTCATGATTACTAGTCATGCGCTCTACCAACTGAGCCATAGGAGCCAAAGTCGTGCATCATCCGTGAATCGAACACGGGCCTCATCGATGGCAACGATGAATTCTACCACTAGACCAATGATGCTAGAAATTGAATGGTCCCGGAGAGGCTCGAACTCTCGACTTCTGAGTTATTAGCTCAGCACTCTAACCAACTGAGTTACGGGACCATTTGATGGGAAATGGTCGAGTACTTATGCTATTTGACCCTGAGATGGCATCCTTATGAACATCTTTTATCGGATAGGAATTCCTTTTCTTTCCAGTCTTCCAGGATTCCTATATTTATTTATCTTTGGTCCACTGGCAATTTGACCGTCTTTATTGCGGTGGTGGTGAAAGGTTATCAGTAGCAACGTGGCATCGAGGGTAGAGGTATCATGATGGTCACGGTGTATAAAAATATATAATGACACCACTGGTGCCATTTCTACACTACACACGGTAGATACCACTGAGGTGAGAACGGTGATTGTATCAACATCATCTTATTGAGTGCCAATATGAAAATCATCCAGCCTGTTTCAAGACATAATATGTTTCATGAGAAGCATGAAGAGTTTCGACGCACTCCAAACCCGCCTTCTTGAACCATTCCAGAAGTTCCGACTCTTTCCACATCCTGAGCACGATATTCATCAGATGATCTTCTATGATCGCCTCACCGCCAGTATCAGCCTGTTTGACCACCTGAAGCCGGTAACGATCGGTCTTGATTGACCCGTCGACTTCCGACTGACCCATCGACAGTTCCCGATAAACAACACCTTCATAGAGTTGACTTGGAAAATCGCGTCGATCGTGGACTTCCACCGATGGTTCGAAGTGTTCCATGTGCCTTGTGATCGAACGCGTTGATATCAAATCATCTCGCACTGCAAGATAGAAGCGTCCCGACCGTGGTCGCAGCAGCGCAGCCGCCTGAGCGAAAAACCCCAAGGGTTCATCCGGCCCAATTAAATGACTGACACTTCCCCCGGCAAACAGGAGCAGATCGACTTGATTGATGCGGTTTTCGAGCAGTTCCGCCGAGGTCAAATGGAGGGCTTCCCCGACCAGCCAATCGATGCGACTGAGTTGTAACATACTCTGCGTCTCCCGTTGCGCCACGACCGCACGGTGGATCATGGCGGGCTCCTTGTCCACCCCAATGAACTCGACGTTGGTCAGAGGAAGATCGTGTGTATCGGCATCGTTGGCGAGATTGACCAGTACACGTCCGGTACCTGTCCCGACGTCCAGCACGACGACATGCTCACCGTGGTGGTCCAGTGGTGAATAGGTCTCTTGCTGGTTCTTCAGGGCGGATAGATAGATCTCCGCGTCGCCTTGGGTGTCCCGGGATGTGGCATGCGCCTTGGCCCGTAGATCGCAGTATTCCGCTTCATATGCGGAGTTGTGGAAGGGGCCGTGGTGCTCTTTCCGGTCGCTCATCGCGGCGAGGGTTATCCAACCTGGGAGTTCGTCCGTGGAAGAGGTGCAGAAGCTACCCAAGGAACTTTCCAAGGGCAATCAGTTCATGACCGCTGAGGCGGTACAATGAAGATAGTCCACATATGTGTATCCTGATCCCATTTACGAATTATTTTCTTACTTACACCGGATGGCGCAGTATACGGGCTTTATACGGTTCGGTGGCAATAACCATTGATGTCAGACGTGGCTCGTGTGCATCCAAACCAGGGAACCAAACATGGGAACACAACAACTACGTACTGGATACTAATCTCGGGATGGTTACATGGAAAATATTTTCAATGGTGCAACTCCATGCCACCAACCGAACGAAGAGGAATATGTCTCATGCCGTGAGGTTGTACAGCAGTTGGGCGTACAAAGGAATTTCCCTTGTCTTTACTCCGTACAGTACGAATGGCATCAACAACCCCTATCTTAATCCCATTTATACATCGACGGTGGACCCTTTGTGTCCTTCAATCTCGTCTCGACTGGCCAGGACTGGAATCAATCAACCGACTCTACAGTGAACTGGTGAGAAAACCTTCGTGCGGATGAAGAAAGTGGCAATCACGGCAAACCAAGTTCTACATTAAATTGTAATAAAACCAAACGTGAAGTTGGACCGTACTTTATGACGGCAGCTCGTGTCGGTTCAGTTGATGGCTAGGAAATTCCGCCAGAGGAACCTGCTTATCCGCAACGACTGTACTACCGGAAACATAGTTCTGGGCTCGGTCAGCTTGAAACTGCCTGGCGCGTCGACGAAAAAACCAGATAACGGCAGCCAGGATCATCAGAAAGGCACATCCGAGCCCAACACCAACGCTAATTCCCACTGTCGCTTGTGGCGATATCCCACCCTCATCGCTCGGACTGGGGAATACCGTGGGCGATGCAATGGACATGGTTGCTGATGTGGTAAGGGCGACGGTTAGTGTTGGTACCGGTGTCGTGCTAGTTGCGGCCGTTGACGACATTGTGGACGAAGTCGTTGATGAAGTCGTCGTCGTTAGCGCACTCCTCACACTTTTCGTGATATTGAAGTAATGACTCGCAAAGAGATTCGAACTCTCCAGGTCGTCCGCATCTCGGATCTGAAAAAAGAAAACAATGCCATCGTCTAAGTTCCGCTGGGTCGACACGATCCAGTCAAATTTTGTGGTACCCGACAGGTTTGCTGTGGTCATCAGTGAGGCTGGAACCCGCCATCTGGGGCAGACCAGGACGTACTTTGAAGCCACTCATAATTGGGGTTATCATTCTGCCATAGCATAAGCGAGATGCGTTCCAGGTTGGTCGCCCACCGGAGCTGAACCTTTTGCTCCAGTTCGTAGACCGGGTTATCCTTATACACATGGATTGGCCCCCCCGTCGGGGGGTTGTAGAAGATCCCCGGCTCTGCTGTGGCCGAATCGTAGTAATGAGATAGGAGGGTTCCTGCGAAGAGTAGCTTCAACATGTTCCCCAATGGTCTGGTGAGAACGGAGGACCGATACTAAGAGGTGCTGGATAGACTGTGCAACGATTCTCTTAAGCACAACGGGGAGAGAAATTCCGGGACTTGGTTTTTGTGACCGGACTGATTGATACTTCCTTTAGTGGTCTTCCATTTTGCCATGGATCCTCGTACAACTACTCCAGCTAGGCTGGTGTCACTCATCTCTGGTCAGTCCTGCCCTTGAATCCATAGCATCCAACCAAAAGAACCACATGTACAACATGTCCGTCAATTGTCCTGTTACTGTAATACTAAACTCACACAGAAAGAGACACAGGCGAACAAAGAACCACAGAACGTCGTCTGTACGAATAGTAAATCGATCAACTGGCGGGAACTTCGGTCTCACAAACCAGCGAAAAAGATGAAGCTCGATTGGATTCGCTCAGGGTCTCCAGCCTCCAGCCTCCAGCGTTAGTTCAGACTATTAAGAGGACTATTAAGAAAGGATTGGCACTGTGATAGTCGCCGCTGCTTATGTTTCAACCCCCTCAAAGGATTTGCTCGCAAGTTTGTTCTTCTTTTAAACATTGACCGGCGATATCTGGCCACGGCTCCGATCTTTTCAAAGACATCTACATCTATCTGACTTGGGAAATCAAGAGAAGAATGATGGTCGCGGCACGCCCATATCTCATCTTCGGAGCGGCCGGCCTTCTGTTGCTGCTTTGGCACATCTCGCGGAGCGATCGATCTCAGACCACCAGAATTCTTACCTCGTCGCCATCCGAGACCTCGATTGTATCGCCAACGCACAGTGCCAGTAATACCACCCTGGGTGTAAGCGTCTTCCATCCAATCTTGTTTGTCACACGGACGGGCACACTGACTGGTGATACACGATATAGTTCCAATCTATTCTGGCTCTCTCCGCAGGCCCTTCATGGCGAACGAGAGGATTGATGGCAGCTGCGAACCTGACCGGTCTCTCCATTTATATTCCCCCACAACCGCCCATCCACCCCGATCTCGTTACAGTCTTCGAAACCATCGGGCGAGAAGATACCCAAATTCGCCCGACTCATGGCGCCAGCATTGCTTGGCTTGCCCATCTCGACATAGTCAAATACACCATCCAAGCCAACCTCGACACGGCCCTGATCATTGAAGACGACGTAGACTGGGACGTATCCATTCGTTCGCAGATGATCCGAATCGCGGAAAGCGTTCGAAATCTCACAGACACCAATACCCTGGAACCCGCTCCGTATGGTCGTGCCTGGGACGTCCTTTGGATCGGACATTGCGGGGAGTTCTGGGAGAAAAGTATCGAGACAGTCTTGTACAAGGACCCGACGGCATGCCCACATCGATCCTATGTCGGCTGGGCGAAGACGTATATGTATCTTCTGCCGAACCGTCATCGCGCGGTGTACCGGTCGGCGCACCCGGTGTGTTCTTTCGCATACGCTTTGTCGCGGAACGGTTCTCGAAAAGTCATACGGCTGTTGGGTGCCGCGCAAGGCGAAGCATTTGACGTGAGCATGATGCGCGCCTGTGAAGCTAGGCATTTAAAATGTATCTCCGTGGTACCCGAAGTTATGCATCAGTATTTTCCCGACCAGAGGTTTGGGGTCAAGAGTATGGTCGATATAGGGAATGGGCAGCAGGCTAGTCCTAAAGATGTGGAGTTCGAGCATGTTATGGGGTCGACAGAGAACATTCTTGAGAGTGCGCGGTGTAGTGCCTTGTGGGGTAAGAGATGTTTGAAGGAATGAGGTTATCCAGCGAGGCCTGGTGGTTCATCCCCCTGTATCCTATCTTTCTTTCTTTCTTTCTTTCTCGTTGACGTGTATGTACATAAAGGCTTAATGTCAGTAACTCTGGCCGGTACCTCACGACCGGGCTCAACCAACCCAATTCCACCAGTCAACTGATTTGAAATGTCCAATGCCAATGCAGAGAAATAGCGAGGAAATCAAGTCCAGGTCTTTTCTTCGGTCCGTAACTTCTTCTGGCCCTGCAGCAATCAAAAGCCCACATTCCCATCTCCCTTAGCATCGCTCAGCTTGGCCTTCCGTCGGCTACCGAGAAACGAAGTAGAAGGACCCGTTTCTTATGCACGACCCAGGAAAAAAAACTTCACCGGAACTCGATATCCTTGAGCGTTATTCATACCCCATGTCCAGAGTTGTGGTTTGTGTATATCCAAGGAAACATGGGCGTGTGACGAAAGCCCATATACTCTATACGGACCCGATGCCCTCCCATCCTAGTATATCGTACATAAAAGGTCAATTTCCCCATGAAGAACCCTGGCCACCGGTGTAACCTGGTCTTCCACGCCCTGATTAGACGTGATTGCGTGTGCATTGTCCCAATCGAACTCCTTGCTTCCCCCGATTGGTGACCATCTGAAAAGATTTTCCTGCCGAGTGACATCTATCTGATCCGTAACCAGCAGATCTCGGAAATGGTCGGCATTCAGGAGACGATCTCGTTGTCCCACCCGGCTTTTATACTCAGAATAGCCGTGGTCCGGGATGAAAAGCTTTGAACGTAGTATCATATGGGTAGGGAAATGATACGGATATTTCACACCCGCGAAGACGCAATCTAGGTACTAGTCAACCTCGACACAGACAGAGATCCATAATCAATGTTGGGAAAGCTGACTGCTCATCTTTGCATAGATTCTCACCAGCCGGTCTATACCCAGATATCCAACCGCTCTCAACACACCCATGCGCCGCCACATCGTGCTTATCATGGCAGCCAGCCTGGCTGTCGCCTCCACCATACCCGACCTGTTCATCGGGACCATCGAAGGGTGTGGAAGCAATAAATATGGACCAGACTGGTATGTTTGGTCCGAGGACATGTATCGATGTGCCGGTGCCGACCTGGGCCCGGTCAACTCGTATCTCGAATATGGAGTGTGTGAGAAACCGATAACCTTACCGGGCTATGGCAATATCTCGTTTACGGGTTGCACGGCTCGCATTCCTCCGTACGGTCAGAGTGGTCCTCCTACAGGCGTCTCGGAGAATGGGGTTCCAATGTTGGTCTGCACACCTGCCACTTTGCCAGGAGCGGAATGTCCGTCGCCCTGTAACTATGGACCACCTGTTATTGTCACTACCAACTATACATGTATCAAACGTCTCAAGGGCTCAAATCGATAGTGTCGATAGGGTGTCCTTCGTTGTATGTACTGATTGGAAGCGGTTTTGGCCTTCATAACAGCACGTCTCATTCGAATCCAGAACCGACTTGCCACAGTACATACTATCAGGACACACATACGGTCTGAGGCGGATTGCTTGCCACCACAAGTGACATATCGTCGGCCTACTTCGAACCGACTATAGGGCGACACTACTTGAGGTCAGGGAAAGCTTACCGACCTAGTCTCGCCGCCGTGGAGGAACGCCCCCTTATATAATGATAGTTATAATGTCAAAATACTCTCCCGGACATCTCGTGTACTCTTGTCATCGTACTGTACAAATTCCTTTTCAGAGCACCAACTACACTCCTGATATCACGTAGGAAAGCATAGCCAACCGATGCTCATTCGGAATAACATAACGAGGAACTCCCGTATTCCCCCCTTTCCTCGTCCACAACATCCGCCCCCGGCCTGCTGTATGGATATGGGTTGCACTTGAGGTAGGAGGGTCGCCATTTTATGGAGAAGATGTCAAATTTGCCACCTGGTTAGGCCTTTTGGGATCGGGTGATGGCTTCGTTTAGTTTGCGTTTGCCGATGGAGCACCACTATGAATGATTATTCATGTCCTGCTTGGTTTGTGCTTAGTGGGAGAGATTTTGGTACCTACCGCGATGACTGTCATGGTGGGTTGGGTGGGAATGAGCTGGAGATGGAAGGAGTAAAGAATAATTTAAAGAAAGAAGGTCTCTCTCTCTCTCTCTACATGGCCTGAAGCATAGGAAAAAGAATGAAAATATGTGGAGAAAAAAGAATCTTCCGATGCGGGGAATCGAACCCCGAGCTGCTGTGTGAGAGACAGCGATGTTAGCCATTACACCACATCGGATGTTGATTGAATATCGCTTTGAAAAAATGCTTTACCAGGCAATCAATAGCCGAGGTTCTGGCTAAATCAACCAGAGGAAAGAGAGGCCTAACCTAACACCCGTGTAGAATCAGCGAACGGAGGATTGTACTTGTTGACAGGCTATGATCAATCCCTTCGCTATAGCGGCAATTGGCTTTAGCTCAACTCTTTCCTTTGCTGCAGTTTCGACAAAGTCCTTAAGCCATGTTACCAGAGCGAAGTCGTCCTCGACGTTGTTGCGTCCATGGGACCCAATAATGTCTGCGCAAAGTATGAAAAAAGGGATGAATTGATGCAGTAGTATGAGACTGGGTTCGAGGTTTTTGATCAGCAGGAGAAATCGACAGCCTGATCGGTAACATACCTAATGCCCCAGTATGCGTGCGTTGCTCCACTCATCAGAGACTGAAACATTCCCAAAGACTTCCTCGAAATATCCACGGTGTGACGGGGTAGAACGTGGCTGTTCTGGTTGCACTTCTTTGATTGAAAGAACACGATGAGCATCTTATAACTGCTGAACAGAATGTCCACGCTGAACCACGTATCAACATGAGTAGTGGCAGTGCTGACAAGTTCCTCCTGTGTGGTGTTAGGATGACAAGCTCGTCATATTCATGAATCCAAGACCGTCGGCAACGTACCGCATTCCAGTCTGACATAATTGTCTGCACTTCAGCAATAAGGCCATCAAGGACCTTGTCGTATATATCCGTATTTTCGTGCCTTCTAGCGTCTAAGAAGTCCAGATATTTAAGTAGAGCTAAAGTGAGGCGCATCGATACCAGAAAATGAATCTGAATAAAGCGAGTGGACGCGTCATCGATACCGGTGATGGTGGGATCAGGGAAGTTTACTGTCCATGACCCATCAGGGATGAGGGCCGGTTTGCCGAAAGACAAACGGAATAGACAATCCATCCGTAACAGGTGCCAGAATTCAAATCGTTTTCGATTCTTATCTACCTCGCTTTCATTGTCATTAGGCGACTCAAAGAGGGGATTTTGTTCTTTCGGATGTTCATCAACAGAGAAATATCCCAGTGCTCGAGCAATCGAGCAAGCATAGCCAAATATCTTCCAGGATAGTTCGCTATTACAGCCCTCCAAGGTCATCGATACCTAATGAGAAGCCATCAGTTTTCCACTCCGTTTGATGAAGGTTAGATGATCATCCGTACCATAACAAAAGCTGCAAACATATCCGGGAGATTGTTTCTAATCTCATCTAGCCAGCCATCTACCAACATCATACACCTCTGGTAAAGATATTGGACAACTTTACCACTTCCGGGATAGTATTCTGGATATAGCAAAAGACCTTGAAGAAGTACGTTGTAGTAAATGATTTGTGATGTGTTGTCCAGGCGGACGTGAGGTATCTCCAACAGGTCAGGAATAGACAGAACAAAGTTCTTGTCAAGAGGAACCCGAAAACCCTCAAACTGATAGCTTTTGTAGTATGCTAGCCACAATGTCAGCTGAGAGCTTGTGTCCAGGGTACCGAACAGCACGTACAGTTTATCCAATTCTTTGCCATTTCCTTAGAAATCACAGGGACGTCTAGAACGTCGCTTTCTTGTGTATACTGAAGGCGTTCAACCTCCGCCATCGCAACTTCCATCGCTTTCACACATGTTTCATTCTCAAAAAGACGAGACTCCACATTTCGTAGATGGCAAAAAACATTCCCAGAAAGCAGCGACCTGGCTCGATCATCTTTTATTCCGTTCAACATACTGTGTACCACAGTTTGTGTCTGTGGGGTTTGAGGCTGGCTACAGTGTAGCTGCTCGACACTTGCCGGTCCAGATTCATGGACGTCTGAGGAGACGGACGAAATGGATATTGAACGGGATGCATCTCCGCGATCACCAGCGCCTCGATCAAGTTGACAGTGGTCTTCCAAGCGCTCTAAACGCCGGAGTATATTTCGCAAAATATCTCTCTCGAAGGCACCGCTAATTTAGTACTAATCAGTTCTCTTATCAGTAGCGTGGTGATGATTATACGTTGAAGCCTTAGGAGGATGCAACTTACTTTTGCCTCTTTGCTCTCGTTTTACGAGGCACGTAGGTACATTCTGCATCAATGGCTTCACACTTGTCGCAGCGAGGTTGGACTCTGTTACATCGAATCTAGACCTTCGGTCATTTTGGGTCCTTTCTAAGAGGATGAATTCTTCAGATGATAACTCTTATTTATTACCTTTTTGGACTGACAGCGGGTGCACTGAGCTTAATTCTCAGCCATGAACTAATTATACTAAATGAAGTAAGGCTCTTCACTTACTGAGATGTGCTTCGGCAGCTGCTGTCGGGAGGTCATTGCTTGAATATGAATAACTTGTGTACTCTGTACTGGGAGGTTCAAAGGGACGGAACCGGGAGTTGCAAAAGCCCGAAATGCCGGTCACTACGGTCACGTTCTCTGCCGGACTTTTGAAATCTCCGAATATCCGTTGCATTTTGAATGTACTCCGTACTCTCATTCTATTATCCAAAGATCATGTCTCTCACTATTTAGTCTTATTTTCTCATATCTATCTGATGACGGGGGCGTTTCTTCTTGCAATTCATTAAGAAGCTTCTTTCCAGAATAGTTGACACATAACAAATCAAAGTGCAGCCAACGGTATACGCTCTATACCCACACGCTTTTCAAATGCAATTGGTAGGCTCTCGAATAAAAAAAGCAAAATGCACAAACTAATCTGAGTTTAGTCATAGAATGATGCCTTCATCGAGTTGGGTTGGATGTATTCCGAGGCATTGCGGAAAGCAGTAAATCCCCACCGGATTTGAGCAGCCATGGCAATTTCGACATCGAGATCCTTAGCAAAGTGCCACGTAAGACCAGTATCACGTTGGAAGCCACGTCCGACGAGGATGACGTCGATGTCATTCTCGTTGAGGATCTGTTCAGCCAAGACCCCGTTGCTGATCATGCCCACAGCGGCAACGAGCATTCTATCACCAACAGCCTTTTTCACGGCTGCGGCAAAAGGAACCTGGAAGGCAGTGGCAGATTTCAATTTCTGGGCGCTGTGGACGCCGCCGGAGCTGATGTCAATCAGGTCAACATTGCCCTGGGAGGCTAGCGCTTCGGCAAATTTCACGGTGTCCTCAAGCTTCCAGCCCTTCTCCTCTGGCATGCTAGTCTCCAACCAATCCGTGGCAGAAACACGGAGGAAGACCGGGACGTTAGGGCCGACAGTATCCCTCGTCAGTTGGGCGATCTCCAAGGGGAGACGAATGCGATTCTCAAAACTGCCACCATATTCGTCGGTCCGCTGGTTGGCCGAGGGACTGAGGAAGGACGACAGCATATATCCGTGGGCACAGTGAACTTCAACGAAATCGACTCCAGCAGCCAAGGCGCGCTTGGTAGCAGCAACCCAGGCCTCCTTCAATTCCTGGATGTCTTCCTTGGTCATCGCCTTAGGGATGATGTCGCCTGGTGCGAAGGGGATGGCGCTGGGACCCTTCACATTATCAACCCAGCCCCCAACAGCATTAGTTGCGGTGACTCCGCCGAGCCACGGTGGTACCGCGGAGGCCTTGCGCCCGCCATGTACGAGCTGAATACCGATCTTCTGACCCTGGCTATGGGCGAATTCAATCACTTGCTTCATAGGCGCAATCTGGGAGTCCTTCCACAGACCAACGCATGCTGGAGAGAGCCGGCCCTCGGGAAGCACGGCAGTTGCTTCGATGATCATCATACCCGGTCCTCGTTGAGCAATACCACCATAGTGCGCCATGTGCCATGGGGTCATGTGGCCATCCTCAGCACTGTATTGGCACATCGGCGCCAGCTGCAGAAAATTGGTCAGGCGAGCTCCAGCCGAAAGTGGCTAAAAATGATCCTAAGGGGAAGCACATACCCCTAGACGATTGTGAAAGGTCACTCCCCTGACCGTAAGCGGTTGAAAGAGCTTTGGGATCGGCTTTCCGCTGGTCTGGGGATTGCGGGCTGTTCCAGCTGTGGGGGTCTGAGCCGGTGTGAAGTAGGAAATGCCCTTGGCGGGCTCGATAGGGACGTCGGGCCAGTTTGTCATGGTGTCAATTGTCTGGGATTAAAGAGTCTATCGAGAAGAACAACTGAAGTACCAAGAGAGGGCTATTATTATTCAGGGGAGCTAACAGGTTTTGAATTGTTGAGGCTATATCATACTACAACTACATTCAAGATTGGCGGGTTTATATATACACTGAGGCTGGGAAAATATTCGGACAAAAGTATCACGCAACCGTTGAATCTCTCCGAGTGATTACAAAGGACGATATTTCCCATTCCAGTGGATCTTGATTGAGGAAGGTTATCAGAATTTTTAAAGGAATATGGAGTAATTTAGTAATAATAATCATTAAGTCTCCGAATATTTATTCGAACCCGCCCGAGCCCTTGGCGAAATAAATATAATTAGGAATATCTACTAGTAATCTTGTGGCAAGAGTACGGAGAGTACTGCGGTCCACCTTTTTTCCAACCCCTTGTTTTCTTTCCGTTTTTCCCGAATAATTTCATTGTCCAATTCCCCTGGCACTGCTATAGACTACAGTAGGAATACTGCATGTGTTTGGGTACCTGTTCAAACAAGTGGAGAATCATCCAGTCTACCATATTCTATGAACCCTAAGTGGCACCAACGCAACGCCACCACCGCCCCACTAACACAGTATCGCTCAGTTAAAAGTTCAAACCTTAGAATATAGAGAATAGTAAAAGTCAGGATGTTGACAAAGGGCAGTTTCTTAATCAAGAAAGTATTAAACAAGACCCCAAAAAAGGTGGTAGTTTCTCGTGATGGGGCTCTAGTGCTGTATATACTTTGCCTAGTAGTGGATATGTGAGTCTTAGCTCGGTGAGAGGAGGATTACTAGTATGATGATATCATATTTATACTAGTCACTAGTATCTGAGGAAGGAAGGAATTTGAAGTCGATAATAGGCGTCGGTTTCTTGTCTTTATCTCATGTTGCTCCATCTGCAGCAATGAAATTCAACCGCCTCGATACATTAAAAGTCAACGATAGCATCAATTCTAGTGGAATCATGCGCATCGATGTACTCTTCAGGCTCGAGCCAGCCCCATGTTCTCACCATCCCCACGGGGGAAGTACATACGCATGGTTAGGGCTTCTCATGGAAGATTCACCTTTACACAGGAACAGCAGATAAGAGCAAAATAGAGAAGCCTTGTACTTGTAAGTTGTATCAACATGTCATAAGAACATATCTATCATTCTTTGCCTCAGCCCCCATCACCCATTCCAGTAGCATGCTCATCTTCTGTACCGCCGTAGCAACGAATTCTGCTGTAACCCTGCTGTCCGGTGGCTCTATCATCATTCATGTTGCATCCTAGCGTGCAGCGCACAATCCAGCATGAGAAATATACCGGTAGCAACAACGTCTAGACACATAAATACTATACTGGTCATGGCAAAGCCACACGTCTCGTTTGCAAATGTTATCAAGCCGAGCTTTGGCTTCTCAAATTCATCATATTGTGGATCCTGAGCAGCACACAAGGAAACTTTGTACCCAGTCGCAAAGATCTAGAAAGGAGAATCTGTGAGCCCAACGGGGTCGTATATGAAGGGTGAGAAGCGCGCATACATACCCCGATCCCTATGGACAATAATGGTAACATGAGCAAATCTATAATAAAGCTGAAACGCATGGCGCTTTTGGGGGCATCACAGCATTGACCGGGCGATTCGTTGAAAGAGAGGAGAGACATAAATGGAAGCATGAGGCCGAGACAGCCTACAGTCATACAGTAGATGTGTCCCCATTCTATCGTATGGCCACTAGCAGCTGCACCTGAGAAACACATTACACCGGTTCCCAGAAGCATCTACATCGAAAGAAAAAAAGAAGAGGAAAGCAAACGAGAATTAGCGGATAAATCTAACACCCTCACGTAGGGATTGTGGTCCAGTATGTACATACCTGACAGCCACGAACCGTCATCGCTGTGCTCCTCAACTTCTTTCCTCGCACGACATACAATACCATATTGCCTATTAATATGGAATGAACCAGACCGGATTTTGGTCAGTGGGAACAAAATTTCGCTAGTAGTATATCTTTAGTTGGGAATTGAAGTTCAAGTTGTGGTATACGATACTACTATCAATGGAGATGGATGCTCTGGGGATATTTATAAAGACAGATGTGCCTTATATCTCTGTAATGAATCCTGGATCTCATTGTTAATTGGAATCATGGATCATCCATAGTGGTTCATGCCATTTCCACTGCGAAGTAAAACACCAGACAATGCAAAGTATGCATTCATAAACCCACAATGTTTCACCCTTTCAAACCGTCTTTATCACTTGTATAGCGGGATCATGAAAGAGTTCCGGCTCTTTGCTGACCTCAAACAAAGGTAGGAAAGGAATCAATAGTTCTCATGTCCGTTCCTTCTGTAGGCTTACGCCGTCTCAATATTAATCTCAAAGCAGCCAAATATGTACTACGCGTAGCATTCCCTGGTGGTCCATGGCTGGGCTTGTGGATCCCAAAGTGCTGGCATGACAGCTGGTTGGGCACGTCCGGGATTCTTAGCTATGCAAGTAAAACGCCAGTAAATTCTACGACAAGGTTCTATATTCTATAACGTCCTCTATATACTGTCAACATCGATCTGGTACAAAATTCAAGCGACGGTCTCTAAACCATCAAAATACATATGAACCCTCGTTGCATGTCATAAGAAAGATACTCGATCAATCCCTTATTCTCCAACGGTTGTAGAATTTGTCTGGAGAACGCCTTCGAAGCTTCTGTCTCGTTGATCGGGCATCGGCAATTTGCCTGACTCAATCCAGTCGAAGAGCTCCGTCTCGGTCCTCCACTTTGTCGAGCACGTCTGTAATGTGAGAGCCTTCTCCCTCATACAGCAACGAGTCGTAAGTCGCAGCTCCCAGAATGCAACCAACGATTGGGGCGAAAAGAGGAACAACGAAATAGTAGTTAGCCGCGGTGAAAACCTCCCGACCATAGATAATGGCGGAGAAGAGTCTCGGGCCGAAGTCTCTCGCGGGGTTGATAGCCTGGAAGGGAAAAATCAGTTGAGGGGACAGGGTCCGCATGGGATGTGTTTGGGTCACGTACATATCCAGTCTGCCAGCCGAGCGAGGCACCAATGGCTAGAAGGAGCAGAAACATGGAGAGCTGGGGGGAATAGAATCGGGGAGCATTTGCAGGGTCCGAGATGCTAAGGACTCCGAACATGAGCACCGCCCCCCCAAGCAATTCGGAAAAGGCGGCCTCCCAGTTCGATTGTAACGAGACAGCGGGATAGGTCGAGAAGATGCCTGCTGAATGATGTCCTTGCGGACTCAAGATTGATCCACCCGGAATGGTATACTCGGGGTCCCAGAACTCGATGGCTGACCGGTAATTGATGTACACGATAGCGGCGCCGACAAAGCCACCCAGAAACTGGGCGAACAGCTTACCCGGCAGCGTTTTCCATTGTCCCGGAGTAGGACGGATGAGAGCCATGCAGATGGTGACGGCGGGATTGATAGCCGGACTGGGATCGGCGAGATAGCCGGAGATACAGACGGCAGCAGCCCAGGAAATGTTGATTGAAAGCCAGGTGCCATACTGATAATCAGATAGCAGACATTGTGCGACCACTCCGTCTCCGAGGACAATCAGAAGAGCGGTTCCGAGGAACTCGGCAGCATATGGTTTCAGGACTCTGCGAGACAGTTGAGACATGTTAAGGAACATCTTTCAGGGCCTGGGGAGAATTAGTTGCGGGGGAGAGAGGGGGGGGGGAGAAGAGAGAGAGAGAGAGAGAGGGAGAGAGAGAGGGAGAGACAGCGAGAGGAGTTGAGATGTTGATCGAGAAATCCTAAAGGCAGAACTACGTAATACGTAGTTCTTGTATGGCTCACCGCCTTCCTATCGGGTAATCCGAGATACACGATAAACACCGGAAATGCTGTGTACGGTTTAGCGTTATCAGCACGAGATAAGTCACCTGTTCTGAACTTCACCAACAAGACAAAGGACACGCATTTGTTGCACCTGCAGTCTGATAGACTATCAGATGATATCTCCCAATTAGAATCCTTCTAATATTGGTATGTCGCTCCTCAGCTCGGTCTTCTGTAAGTGCGATTTCATTGGTTCTACCTGTACTCCATACAGGTAGGCTTGGTGGATATGAGTTGACTTCTCTTCTGGTGGACAGTCAACGTACTTGATAGGCAAGGTGTCGACTGTGTATGTATCCAAGGATTGGTATGAATGCGCTGCATATCGTACAATGAATTATTCGTGGTCTTCTTGTTCGCATCCTCCGTATACCCCGACACTTTCACTGGATCCATGGAGTCCCAGGGGCCAGCAGTTGTGGGACAAATCAAAAGAGACAACCATACTTAGTCAACACGAAAGGGTGAAAGGGTACTAAACATAGCAGGGGATCGTTCAGTCCTGTTCGTGGATAATTTACAGTATAGCTTCGAGGTTCCTAAGGACGCAAAAGGCTTCGCGTCAAATCCATTCGGCTCTGGACCGTCGCTTCAGTGACTTGAAACTTAAGGCTGGCTTGGCAATTCTTGGACCGTCTTGGCTCAATGTCGGTAATTTGAAAGGATTTATGGTCCGGGACCAACTACTCCGTGCTAATCATCATCTCCCGGCGAGATCGTCGACTGGGTGTCATTGTCGCTCGGCAGTTTACCAGGAAGAACATCAATGAATCCCCGAGTTTCTTTCACCGCGGAACTTAAACCAACTATGTCTCTGCGGTAGAACGAGCTTGAATTCGCCGTTCTACCGTTGATTTGGTAGTGAAATGAATACTAATGCATGTACCGGCGTCTCTGGTAGCCTCAAAGTCGGTCGGAACGGCGGAGTGTAGCGCTTCATTGTAGGAGACACAGGGCTTGGCATATAATTTGATTTCGGATCCGCCCGAGTCAGGGTCGTGTTGACGCCGGATAACATCCCTTCGCTTACTACCTGCTGACGGCCAAAAATACCGTGGCATCGCCACCAATTGGATGTCAGACGCAGAAGGCCTTGGCCCAGACAGACCCTGAAAACTGAAGACTCGGCATATGCAGGGTGGTGGAGATTTCTGTCCAAAGAGCTGAAGGCCATATTGAAGTCTTAAGTCGACCGCCGTTTCGCCTTAACCTCTATTTTCTCAACTATACCGGGTGTGGTGAATTGAAACAAGCCATACCAGGCCCGTTAGATTGCTCTCTCATATGGAATAATCTCACTTCCGGGGCTGTAGGCCCCAGGATGAGGTATAAACCCCTCATCAGTACCTCCCTAGAGCTCTCAGAGACGAGCAGAATAACAATCTACTCTATCTTCTTCGCTTCCGATTTTCCAACCCATCCACCATGTATCCAAAGCTCCTTCTCCTTTCTTTCCTCCTTAGATCGGCTCTGGCCAGCCCTCATGATTCCTCTGCCCACGAACAGTTCCACCAACTGAGCGAGCGCGCCTCTTTCCCCATTCCCGCCTCCAAGGGTAGCCAGACCTTCAAGGAGCCTTACTACGTCAAGGGTACCTACGATGGTGGCATGAAGACCTTCGGCCGTGGCGTCAAGTGCACGGGTCAGGTGGAGGGTGGCAGCAAGGACGCCGTCTTCATCGTCACCGAGGGTGGTGTCCTCCGCAACGCCATCATCGGTGCCGACCAGATTGAGGGTGTGCACTGCGAGGGTTCCTGCACCATTGAGAACGTCTGGTGGCAAGATGTTTGCGAGGGTATGTCCATCTTCCATATCAGTCTATCTACATCCTATCTGTGATTTCCCATAAGCTTACTGCCCTCTTTTAGACGCTCTCAGCTTCAAGGGTACTGGCTCCGGCACCTACCAGGTCATCGGTGGTGGTGCCCAGAATGCTGCGGACAAGGTCATCCAACACAACAGCGGCGGTACCGCCATCATCAAGGATTTTACTGTCCAGAACTTCGGCAAGCTCTACCGCTCCTGCGGCAACTGCAAGCAACAGTTCAAGCGTAGCGTTCAGATCAGCGGGGTCAAGGCCAGCAGCGGCAAGTCCCTCGTTGGCATCAACCCCAACTACGGCGATTCTGCCTCCATTGCCGGCTGTGCTAGCGGCGTGAACGATATCTGCGTTGAGTACCAGGGTACCAGTAACAACAGCGAGGAGCCCAAGAAGGTCTCTTCCGGCTCTAGCAACAACTGCAAATTCCAGCCCTTGAGCAGCTGCTAGGTTAGGTAACGACTGATGAAGAGATTCCTGTAGGGATTGGGGTGCTTTCTGTGGGAGATGCTGCTCTTGTATTTCCAATTTTTCTTTCTTATCATTCGTCACTGTTACTTCAGAACTTCTGACTCTTTTTATCAAACGCGATTCTCAACCGTGTACATTTACCCGCTCTGACCAACTCTGAGTTGAATTGTGTCAGGCAAAGGAATATATATATATGACAACCCTTCTTCATGGAGATCTATTCCCAATCGCCCGTCCAGACTGATGACAATATTGCCACAAAACCTCCGAAATGCCCAGATGCAAGACCCAGATAATCATGGTGTCCAAACGCTTGCACAGAAATCTATCAAAGCTAGTTAGGCGTGCTGCCATGGGGTATATTTATATCTAATTGGGTACTCCGTAATATGAAAAGAGTTATGTTATTTTAAGAAATGAAACATATAGGCAAATAGCGATACCTTCCCCCATCAATTGGCCGGCTGGCCCAATGGTAAGGCGCTTGACTACGAATCAAGAGATTGCAGGTTCGAGCCCTGCGTCGGTCATTCTTTTTGCCTCTTTATTTCCTATCCTGCTCGCTCTGTCCTGTATCTGACTCTACTTAACATTGTATACGCTATTTTTGCTGTTCCTTTTGCCCGATTTGGTCCAATTTGGCCATTAGACCGACACGATACCCGGGGGAATCCTTGCGAGGGCATTTATGTATGTACATACTACTGTACATATTGTACCCACTGTCAATCGGTAGAGCTAATTCATAGTTCTCGATGGCTTCAACCTTCGCTCATGGATCTGACCCTGATAATCTGTCCAGGTACTTCTGAATCATGATCCACACGGGCTAAACCCCCGTCGTGCGTTGCCTCTTGAAGTACATAGTAGTAGTATATAGTAGTATGTACAGTACCTACGTTAGAGTATACCCTAAACCCTGCGAGAAACGATTTGTCCATCAAGAAACAGTAAAATGTACCCATCTGATGTCCAATTCGTCGTCGGCCTTTCTGGGTACTTCGTCAAAGACCTACAGGCCATTCGACAAAGTCCAACGTACGATCCATTGGCCGACCACATTCCCCCCCAAACACCCGGCTTCAAAAGCATCGTACAGCCCGGTCAAGTTATCTCAATCTTACTACACCTCCCCAACCATGGCCACACCTGCCACATGGTCAATTGCATTCCGCCCTGCGATACGGAATCACCCAGGCGCTGCTCGCAGCCACCGCGTTAGTGCACCGATGCACCATGGCCGAACTCATATCTCACGAGTGGGGAACCACACTGTCGCGCCAGCCCATCGATATCCTGGCCTCCTGTCACCGGAACGACCATCTGCAGCTAGACCGCATGATCATGAAGCGCGTCCCCATGCTGCCCCATGCCTCCTTCGTCCACATCCACGATATAGGCCCGAACGGCCAGCTGCTAATCGACTACGTCCAGACGGTATCGCAACGGGTGCACGAATTCGGGCGTTCGCTGACGCCGACGCGGTCGATTACGTGCAGATTAAAATGCCCGACCTTGGAGGGATCCACCAGAGTATTGATGCTGTGCTGCATTGCCAACGTAAGGGTGTGGGCTGTTGTCTGGGAGGTTCGGCCAATGAGACGGATATTTCTGCCCGCGTCACGACCCATGTTGCTTTGGCTACGAAACCGGGGTTTTTGCTCTCTAAACCGGGTATTGGCGCTGATGAGGGCGTCATGATCCTTACGAATGAGATGTTGCGTGCGTCGGCGTTGGCGGGGAAGAGCTTGAATAAGTTATAGAATCGGTGCTTATTATCAGTCGAGTCCCTGTGTACCTCTCTTTCATGCTGGTTAGCTGCATAAAGAGATCCTCGGCTGTGTACTTTTGCTTCGCCGGACTCCATGTTGTATACTCTCTGATACGTTCTACGGACCTGCGGTCTTCTTGGTCTTGTAACAAGGAGGGTTCCATTCCTCTCTTCTCAACCCTTATTCGTAGAACACCTTGGCCTGGAAGCCCCCCCATAGTAACATTCTCATTCAGATCAGTCGGGGACCTGGTCCAGTTTTTCTTAATCCTCGCCCTCGTCCACTCCGGCGCTGGGATGTCAATGTCCGTGGTATCCTGATGAAACCCCTCTCTCCGGAGCAATGGACTATCTACGCTCTTCAACTGCAGCCGATCGCTCGGCCGCACAAAGTACAGGAGTCCCAGCCGATCGACATGCCGCTGGTCCTCCGGGGGAACGATGACTCGGTGCACGCCGCTCTTCAGCCAGCCATTCGATAGCATCGTCATGATATCGGCAATGTTCACCGACAGCGTCCCCGGCCGGATCGGGAGGTATTCCCAGTCCGAATCGTCGGATTTCTTGACCTGCAGGGCGGCAACCGGCTGCTGGAACACAAAGGTAATCGTGCCGTTATCCGTGTGTCCGCGGGAGTAGAGATGCTTGTATTTCTCGTTCTCCTCCGGTGTACGGGCCCGGTAGCACATGTAGCGCAGCCCGCTATCGCATTCTGCCTCGTAGCGATGGCCGTCCACGAGCTGGTCTTCTGGTAGTTCCAGAATGATTGCGAGGAGTTGAAAGAGTTTGTACGCGATATGCTCGTGGCAGTGGCGGTGGAATTTCTCGATTTCCCCCCAGTACCGTCTCACGACATCCGGGTGTTGGCGATCGTATTGGGGGAGGAACTTCATGATATTGTAGAATTCGATGTTGTCGTGGAGACCTGGGAGAATCTCGATCGAGCCGAGGGGTCGGTAGCCATTGTAGATTCCTTCTTCTAGGGGCGCACGGAAACCGAGTCGTTCTGTCTCGGGGAGCGAGAAGAATTCTTTGGCAATGGCGAATTGTCGGTCGATTTGTTCTTGCGTCAGACCGAAATTGGTCACGTAGAAGAATCCTATTCATCTGGTATGTCAGTTTCATGTCCGGAGAGTCTACCACGGCGCTTGCAAAAAGAATCTTATATGGCTTACCGACTTCGTGAGCGGCCTCTTTCAACTGCGCGGCCAGCTTCTCTTTTCCACCGGGACGATCAAACTCCGACAGATCAATCGTGACTAGGTCCGCATAGTTCACTGGTGCATCTCAGTATTTGTCCCTTGTATCGAGAAATAGGGGTCCCTCACGGTCTTGTTTCGACTCCGGCGGGTGAATATACTTCTCCAGAGGCTTGGTGGACTTGGTTATGGGTCTGTCCACAACTGTCGCCGTTTGAGTGGTCATGGTGCGTGATACTCGGCGTCGTATGAGATCAAAAAGAAGAGTATTCGATATGGAGCATCCTCGAATTGTCTTTATGACCGTACATGGTAACGGTATCCACTCGGGTAATCTCGGTCTCGAGGCCCCTGTTCAATAAGACCATGCATATGAGAAGATGAGACACGACCGGCGGGGCGTAGTTGACCAGGATGAAGAGGTAACAATCCGATATTCTCCGTCATGGTGGCCTGTCTGTTGTGATCCCAGTTCGGGTTCTGCAGTCGTGTTCCGAGCGTAGTGGACCGGACAAGTGGACGTACGACCCTGCATGCTGCCTGTTATTTCCAGGCCCGCTGATTGAGCTTGGGGATCATGAATAATTCTTTCTTTTATATTCAGTATCGTTATTATAATACACGGGCATCGTTTGCGCCTGGTTTATCGTACATCTATAATACATGAGAAGGGAATTTCGAGGCCTAGGCCACACATCAGAGAACGAGCCTAGCGACGCTCGAGGACCTTGAGGACCAGCTCATAGGTACCGATTGTGATCGCAGCGGAAGGCACGCTCCGCAGCAGATGCGCCGTCAAACCTCCATACAACGCTGCCGCACCCTCTTCTTTCAGCATCAACCGCGCACATTGAAGGATCCCGGTATACTTCGGACGACCGTTCGCCATGGGAGCCTGTCGGAGCCTTGTTCGGATCACCTGCGACGAGTTAGACAAGCTCTCCCTGATCGACACCGCGACGGGAAACCTTACCTCATGAGGATACGCGATCAAACACGCGATGAGTTTCGACAAACCTGAAGCTCCACTCACCGCAAGACCCTGGGCCACACCGCTCGTCTCACCTTTGCCATCCAGCTGAACCTTCTTCGCAATCATTCCCTTGAACTTCTCATACATCGCGAGGTGGAGGGTCGTCTCCATCGCACCCAGGAAGCTCGCCGAAAGGCCCCGATAAAAGCCCTTCGGTCCCTCCTGCTGCAGAATCTGTCGGATGCAATCGAGGCTATTCTTGTATCGCCCGGCCCCGGCTCTATCAAGCTGCACTCGCGTCTTGACCACCCAGATTGGATTGGTGGCCGAGCCGGTGGCAATTCCCGCGCATGCAGCCGACAATGCATGTACGAGCGACGAATCCTTCTCACATCCGATGATCTCCGGCAGAAGCCGTTTGCAGTTGCCGTATGTGTAGAATTTGACTGCGCTGGCCGGCACGACTCCCGTCAAACAGGGTCCGAGGCCCTTAAACATCCCTCGCCATCCTTCTACGCGGTGGATGGAAAAGAGGATTTCAAAGGTGTCGCGAAAGTGCAGGAGGGAGGAGCGATAGAGAGAAGGACGAAGATGGGACTGTGTGGGAACCGGACGAGTTTGGGCTCCTTGGGTTCGATAATAGTCTGTTTGTAATCTGCGTTTTACCAATTTGATTAACATACTGGCCCTGAATATGCATTGAGCGGAATTTGTCATGTAGGATCGTACCTGGTTCGGAGCACATCGAGCGGACTTGTGAGAATCGCGGTGACCATCCCACCGGAGCTGTAGGTACATACCAGAGTCGTTAGCAGGTGAGCCATCCATCAACGAGTATTCAAATCACTCACGCGCCGGCAATCAAATGAGACCATGATCCTAACGACGACACCTGGGGCTTTGGCCAGGCATCGGTCGGGAGTGGCGACACGAGAGAATCTCGCATCGAGTCACTCGGCTTATGGGCGATGGATTGCATCCTCCTTACTCTCCGTCTGCTGTGGACAGCAGGAAGAATGTGACTAGTGACAGGAGAAGAGAAAGACTGATTGTTGTTTTTGGAGTTTGTTTTTTTGGTTTTTTTATTTTTTATTTTTTATTTCTTTGCGGAGATAATAAATTATTCCGGAGTGAAAATTGGACGTCCAACTTTTTTTGTCAGTTGGAAATTGATTTTCAGGGCCTTCTTTTGATTGGGTGGCGGCTCAGGGTCCGACTTAATCGATAAGCGCTTATCGATAAAGATTCAAACTAGACGCGATGAGGATCCCAAGTTACTACTTACGGTACGGAGTCTGTGGCAAGTGTTGGCTTTCTTCCGGTGGAATCGCCCAGAGAACGGGACGCAGAAGTGATAACCCGATTATCCGCACCCGGACGGCACGGATGCCTTATCGTCCGGCCCACGGAAGTGAAGGGAAATGGAATCCTTTCGGATCTATACTGATTTACCTGAGAGAGAGAGGATATGATCCATCCCACTTTGCGAGCTATATAACACCATGAATCTCTCTGAAGAATGTGAAACAGAAACCATCTTTGAAATCAAATGACTATTGACAATTTCCCAATTCCACTTTCACCATAAACACGATGACCGTTGTTGCAGTCGCAGGAGGCACTGGCGGCCTGGGCCGTGCCATTGTCGAAACCCTAAGGGACCTGCAGAAACATGAGATTCTTGTCCTGACTCGCAAGGTATGTCATGGAATACTTCGGAACCCCTTCTCCAACATACCGCGACAAAGCTAACGGACGTGGAAAGGTAAACCCCATCTTCGAAGCGGAAGTGGGTGTCCGGACGGTCGCAGTGGACTATACCAGCGTCGACTCCCTGAAAACCTCTCTCGAGGACAACAAGGTCCACACCGTCATCTGTACCCTGAACGTCATGGAGAATGGGGACCCGCAGTTGAACTGCATCCAGGCGGCAGATTTGTCCAAGTCGACCAAACGATTCATTCCAGCCAATTTCGGCGTGCCGCACAAGAACGAGTAAGGACCATGACTTCCTCGCAAAGCACAGAAATCAACCGTGATTGCTAAGCAAGATATGTCGTCGTTCGTACAGGCATGTGATTGACAGTTTCCCGAACGCCATCATCAAAAGGCAAGCCAATGCGGCCCTGGAGAAATCCTCCTTGGAATACACCAACATCTACAACGGCCTCTTCATGGACTACTATGGGATGCCCCATATCAAATCATACCTCCAACCCACGTCCATGGCCATCGATATCCCGTCCCGCACAGCGGCCATTCCGGGATCCGGAGATGTCCCACTCGTCCTCACCTATACCTTTGATGTGGCCCGATTTGTTGGTGCACTACTGGGCCAGGAGAAATGGGACGTGGAGAGCTATGTCATCGGAGATAGAGTGACCTGGAACCAGCTCCTGCAAATCGCCGAGGAAGTGACAGGTACGTCGTGGAGTCGGAGTGGCTGTTCTTTTCTCCCCCCTGCTAATATATCGACAGAAACCAAATTCAACACGACGTATGATTCTGTGGAAAAGCTGAAACGCGGAGAGATGACACTCTTGCCGTCTCACCTACCCGTTCGCGCGCTCTTCCAGGACGGACAACTGGAGACGGTCTTATCTGCATTCGGTCTGTGGTTCAACGATGGGGCGTACAATCTGACTGCGGATCGGACCCTCAATGATACCTTCCCGGAGATCAAGACCCGGAAAGTGAGGGATTTTCTCCAGGAAGCGTGGGGAGCCAGCAAGTAAGCTCTTTAGCTGTACGTAGTACTCATTGAACTGTAAGTTGCTATTTATATATATATATCTATACTACTGTATAGTATTCCTAAGTATTGATTGATTCAGCTTCAACTTACATATCATGTTTGTTCTAGTGTTGATTCGGATTAGATGAAGTATGTCAGATGTGTTGCCACGGTCAATCAATAATATATAAAAAAAAGGGCCTCGAAATAAACGCAGACCATGGTTTTGATTGTGGCCAATTGATCGTATATTCGACCGTCTATAAGTGATTCAAAACAGATATCTCAAACAGGCCCCTCCAGTGGGTCGGTATCAATCGCAGGGACACATGGAACTCTAAAATTATATCTCTAGACCCTACATCGTCGACGTTGCCACGATATCTGGGCGCGTCACTGGCTCTCATCAGCTCGAACAAAGTGCAAAACACCGGGCTGGGAGCTGGTGTTCGAAACGTAGATGCACTTCCGGAATGTGGTCACCAGGGAATAGAGGAAGCTCTCATCCTTTTGCTCGTTGTATTTCTCCCCGAGCAGGGGCTGGATGGCCCGGGTCGCTTCCTCGGCGTGGTAGAAGGGAATGCGGCTGAACAGATGGTGGACGACGTGGTAGTCGATGATTTCGTGGAAGAAATGGCGACCGATGAAGCCGATGGTGCGGTCTATGGTGGCGAGTGCGCCCTTGGTGTAGGTCCAGGCCTCAGCGGTATAGTGGGGGACTTCGGGGTGGGTATGTTGGAGGTAAGTGATCGCGACTGAAGGGATGTATGTGAGCGGATGATCTGGACAAGATCGAGAGAATCGATGCCAGGGGAACATGGAGGGACATACTCAGCCAGTGGTGAACCCAGAGGTAAGGGATCAGGTACAACAATGCCACATTCCATACGCCGATCTGAGTAGACGCGTAGTACAGAATCGAGCCCATGATCAACAAACCCAAGTCAGACAGGGCAATCGAGAGCTGCTGGGAGACCGTATAAAGTGGCCCCAGGAAGTTGAAATGGTTTGCAGGGCCGATTTTTCCGGCGCCCTCCGGCAAACTCTTCGCGCCGGCGGTGGCATTCAGCAGCAGGTAAACCTGCCATCCGAACAGTTGGTGACCAATCAGCCGCAGGAAGGACATAATGGGGGTCTCCTCGGCCAGATGCTTCAGTTGCTCCATCCGCAAATTCCTCCTCTGGGCCAGTTTCTTGTCCGTCCAGGGCACATACACGGTATCCTTCTCCATGTGGCCGGTGTAGCGGTGGTGACGGGCGTGGGTGATCTGCCAGGAGAAGTAGGGCACCATCAGGAAGGAATGCACCGCCCAGCCGACGAAGTCATTGAGCTTCTGGTTCGGAGAGAAGGCTCCGTGGCCGCATTCATGTGCGAGAATCCATAATCCAGTACCGACGCAACCTTGGAAGAAGCCGTACGTGGTCCAGGCAATGATGCGAAGCGGTAATGAGGGGATGAGGTGAATTTGGAAGGCCGCGACAGTCAAAATGGCGCAGTACAGGATGTCACGGGCCAGGTACAGGAGGGATGTTGCTGTTGAGGACTCAAAACATTTTTTGGGGATGGCATCTTTGAGCTCTTTCAGAGTCGGAGTGGTGTCGTTTCCGACAGGCTAGAGGAATAGAAGGTCAGCCATGATTTCCCGATTGTCTCCTGCGTCTCGGTGCATGTCTTAAAACAAATCCAGGACGAGTTGCATACCTGTTCGACCTTGCTGTTGTGTACCTCAGCCATTGCTCTCACGCTCCAAGAAAATTTCAAGCAACAGGTTACAGAAATTGTTCTGAAGCTCTTCACCGAAGGAAGAAAAGAGAGAAAGGAGTGAAAATGAAGAATTCAAAAGGGAAAGAGAGAGAGAGAGAAAAAAAAAAAAAAAAAAAAAAAAAAAAAAAAAAAGGCGCATGTAGAAACAAAGAGGCACAGAAATCAAATAAAATTAGAATTAAAATCAAGCCCTAATTTATACGGTCCCAAATCCCAACTCAGCCATTGGCCAAATCGCCCCCTGTCTCCTAAACGGTTCCAGAACAGGCATGGAACCTCCTGCAGCATCTCCTGAAAAGTCCAGACAGCAGTAGACGATGGAGTTAAATCCCTTGATATGACTGTCGTTTAGGCCGTACGGACGGGTCTGGTGGATCCATGGGATGCTGAGGGCCAATCCATGGTCGCTGTCAGTCGTTCTCCACCAGCGACAGAGGATTTTTTTTTTCTTTTAAATTTTATTTTTGGGTTTTCATGAATCGGTTGAGTGTTGTTGAATTTTCCCTTTCTGGATTGAAGGGAGAGCGCGAGAGCGAGAACGAGAGAGAGAGATGTGTTTGTATCATAGAGACCTCAAATATGAGTCATACCGGTAAATAATCAAGGAAATCATAGTCAGTGGATGCCCTCCGTCCTGCGTACTGTATGTATGTACATTCATAGTCGTCCATCAATCGGGGTGTGACCCCTTGCAGTTGTTCTCCTTTCTTTGCCTTTGCCGATCAACTCCCTCCTGTTGGGGATTTTGGTCTCTGGCCAGCGCTCTGACCTCAGCAGATTTCGATTTCCCCCTTAGGGTTAGTTTTCAAACACAGCGTACGTACTCCGGGCACGTGGCGAATTTCCGGTACTTAAAGGAATGAAAGGGGAGAATAGGGTTCCGGTATCACATGATACAGAGAGACTCCTCTTCCGTATTATTGACTTGACTAGCCACATCAGGCTAACGCCACCTGTGGCACAGGCACAGGCACAGGCACAGGCACGGAGAATTCGACCTTCAAATATCCAGTTAACAAGAATGCTTGTCAGAGGAGAAAGGATATATTCTGGTCCATCAAACTATTCATTACTAATGAGCGACGTTCTGCGTTCTGCGTTCTGCGTTCTGCGTTCTGCCTGGGTCTAGTTCATTCCGTGTTGTCGTGGTCAGTGTGTAGCGTAATAGGGAAATCAACACCCAAATATGGGAGCCAAAAAAAAAAAAAAAGAAATGAAAAGGCAATCAATGCCTCGAGATGCAGCACCCAACCCTCTCCCAAGCAACGCCATGAAAATGAGACACAGTATGTACATATCAATCAACCCAGCAATTCGTGACCGACGGGGTCCCCGCTTACGGCTTCACCAGCCAACCGACGGAGCCCGTGATCCCGGCGACCATGATCACCATTAGGATCCACGCGCCCGCTCGGTCCGCCGTGGTGATCGGCTTGGGCTCGGAGGGGTCCTGACCACTCCCGGATGACGGGACATTGTGTTCTTTCGCGCCGGGGTTCGAGTCAATCGTGTTGGGCGATTCAGCGGTTAAGAGCATCATATTGGCCGTCACGCCACCCAGGGCCGCCATCTGGGCTTCGAGACCCTTCACCCCGTCGAATTTGTTTTCCCCCCAGGTGAGACCGCAGAGGTTGTTCTGGCCGTCGGATTGGCCGTTGCACATCTTCGAGATGGCTTCCATCGATCCCTGCAGTTTGGGCATGATCTGGTCTTTCGTCGACGGCACGAGGATGGACGTGAACGCCAGCCACATGGCCAGGTAACCCTTGAAGCAAATTTGGTTTCTATCGCAGGTCATGATGGGCTCGCATGCGACTTCGGACATGACATTGCTGCCGTATTTCTGCGGAAAGAAGGTTTGCAGAGTCGTGCCGAGAAGACCGTTAACGCGTTTCAGCCATTTTTCGTCGCCGTTGGTCTATATGTGAACGAACGGTGAGTGGGACAACCTCCGAGAAACTCGATGGCATTGCGGAGGGACGCCGTGGGGCGACCGGAGAAGCACTTACGTAGTTGTACATGAAGGCCGCTCCGGATAAGTAAGTGCCATAGTTATATGACCACTGGAGGCTATCCGGAGTCTTACATTGATCGTCGTTGTTGACGGAATCGTTGACGAGCCACTTGGTGACATCGAGCAGCCCTGATTTGGCGGACCAGTCCCAGATCTTATCGGCCCATTCGGTGTAGGTGTTGTTCTTCGTGAACCGTGCCAATCGGGCGGCCAATGCAAACAGACCGCCGTTGGAGACGGCGTTCTTCAACTGGTATCCCGCTTGGTAGGGCCAGACCTGCCAGCGCATACCACCACCACAGACCTGACTATCCCAGCGCCCAACTTGCTCGTTGAACACCGCACGCGCCAGGGATGTCCACGAGGGTTTCCCTTCTCGCTCAGGGAATCCCGCTTCGGACGCGGTGATGGTTGCCAATCCCCAAAACATTTGGTCGTCGTTCCCCTGGACCCGTGAGCGTCAGTCTCCGGCAGCGAATGAACGACCACGAGGGCATGAACCTACCAGCCATTGACTGTAATTCGCAGAAAAAAAGTCGTAGTTTTCACCGGCTTGGAACATCAGATCATGCGAGACCACGTCGTTATTACTATCATCGCCCGAGGCTTGCCAGTATTGAATTAACGTCATGAACATGCTGCCGGCGACATACCAGGTATCGGTCAGCTTCCCAGGAATGCCCTCGGTCTGGTTCTGCTTGTAGAATATCATCATCGGTGCGATAATTTCCTGGGCGCCCTTTTTTAATGAAGCTAGAATTGTACATACATTAGCGACGAGGAGGAGGGGGAGGGAAGGGTGAAATTCGCGACCGGGATGGATGGCTGGAGAGCATACCGTCATCATTGACGACCATTCCCAAGTCTGAGAGCGCCGTCTGGGCGTGGCAGAGGAGGAGTAACGAGGCGCATAGCGGTCGAGTGAGAAAGTGCATTCTCTTGTGGATTTCGTTTTACCGAGGGAGGGATTTACAGGAAGCCACGATAGCGACCGGGAGACATCGAAAAATCTTTGTGTGGAGGGAGAGAATAGTAGACAGAAAGAGGGAGAGAGAGGGGGGAGAGAGAGGGAGAGGGAGAGCGGGAGAGCGAAGAGGAGTAGTAGTAGTAAGTAGTAGTAGTACCTAGTAGGAGTAGTAGGAGTAGTAGTAGTAGTAAGTACTGGTAGTACTCCGTACTGAGTAAGTCTACACCTCGTATATAAGACAATCCCGCAAGGCTTAATTTTAAGTGACCCGTGCCATGGCCCCAGCTTAACCTGACCTAACTTCTTGTTTACTTTCCCTTGCTGAAACGATAATGATGACTGACCCAGGAAAAGTCTTCTCAATTGTGACTTTTTACTTCAAGTTCTTACTTCTTTTCTTCTTTCTTTCTTTCTTTCTTCTGACTTGCAACCGTCTACTTCAAGATCACCAGTTTCTTTGAAGGGTTACAACGAGTAGGATTGAACATTCCACCTGAAGATCTCCCCCAATAATTTGTGTGTCCTCTGTAATGTACGGTAGCTTTGATACGCTGCAAGTCCCGTCCGAACTCCACACCCTCCTGGATAATTATAGCACACCTGCAGTTACATCAACCACGCTGGAAAGAAGCTTCACAAAGAAACCCAAAATGAAAATACTCCATGACATAATGATCTCTCATCTTGCGGCCTTTTCGTATCTATTTTATTTTAGTTTATTTTTTTTTGATTTTTTTTTTTTTTTTTAATTTTCCTTCTGCACATACAATATATCGCTTCGGAATACTTCGGAAATAGCGTGCTCAAAAGATTAAAGGTGGGCGATCTTATTGACTCACTCGGACGTGAAACCAGCGACTACACCATAGATAAAGAGCGGAGTTGGTTTCAAGTCCGTCGTGAGGGGGTTTTTTTTTTTTTTTTTAAATACGACCCACGTCCCCATGATCAAGAAATTACTAAATGTAATACTCCGAGTAGTCTAGTGAAAGAGTAAACCGAACGTCGACCAGAAAACTTACTATACACCACAAGAAACATATCATGTCCATAGAGCCACCAAACCCCATCCTCCACCTCTCCAACCATGTTGTCCGTCCCTACTACCCGGGCGACGTAGAAGCCATCGCCAAAGAAGCCAACAACCCTCAAATCGCCCGCTGGCTCCGCAACCAATTCCCTCAGCCGTATACCCGGGAAGCCGCCAAAACCTGGATCGCCATCACCACTGCCGCTTCGCCGACCCTCGACTTTGCCATCTGTCGCCGGGAGGATAATGTTGCCATTGGAGCGATCGGGTTAAACACCAAAGGCGATGTATACTATCGCACGATGGAGATCGGGTACTGGGTGGGTCAAGACCATTGGGGGAAGGGGATTGCGACCGAGGCGCTCTCCGCCGTAACCGCGTGGGCGTTTGAGCACTTTGGTCATGTTGTACGCTTGGAGGCGGAGGTTTACGAAGGGAATGAACCGAGTCAGAGGGTGTTGCTGAAGGCGGGGTATGAGTTGGAGGGGAGGAGGAGGAAAGCGGCGGAGAAGAATGGAGTCCTTCTTGACCTGCTTCTTTTTTGTACGCTGAGGGGGAAGCCTTGATCATGGAATAAACCGCAGCAGATTGTGTGGAAATCAATGGTATTTGTGATTGGTACTGCGAGGATCCTCCACATCGCGACCGTGGAAGCCCAATACGACCGCAGAAACACTACTCTTCCGAACCCGGTAGATGTAACCCGTGGTGGAGTCGCTCCCACGTCGAAGTTCTCGACATCAATCGTCAGGAAAGTGAGTGCTTTTCCCGGTCCAATTCCGGAGCAGATACGGACAGCCCGAGAGACGCAGCAGGAATCGAACCCCTTCCCTTGCAAACTGACCTTACATCATCCTCTTCGGAGGAGCGTCATGATCGACCTAGTCTTTCAAATTTGCATCGATGAACATGGAACGCATTACGTACTCCCTGGGCTTGATGTATAAGCTAACATGTTGGAATATAATTACATCCTCTCAACCCATCTATGCGGCTGGTCATCGAAGAACACACCTTCAGCATGATAGGGATGTTGAGGAGCCACTAGCTCGTTCAGTCTGCTTACAAACACTATTTGCTCGTAAAGAAGCACATAGACAACACAGTGCGTGGCAGGAACACAATATTCACCAGGATGGGATTGGGCAATCTAAGGGGATCTTGTTCGGTAAGGCTTTGGCAAACGCAGATCGACCTGGAGAGCAGCCAAAGTAAATTCCCCGACTACGGAACCAGCCAGAAGAAGAGGGATATTCTGCAGGGGTTGATAGACGACAGTGCGGACAGAGTGACTCCGCGTGTGTTTCAGAGGAATCCAGATGGCGCTTTTGAGGTACTTTCTGCGTACACCACGTTGATACTGAATTACATTTGCTAGGACAACGATGGTCTATAAAGCTAGGAGGCGCCAGCGAATAAGAAAGCGAAGTCCTGGGCATAGAATGTCCTCGTAGACGGGCCAAACTAGCGGTACAGGACAGACACTTTGGGTGAGTAACTACTCCGTACCTATGCACACCGCATATCTACAGTCCATCGGCACTCCAGGTCCGTGGAAGAGTTCGTAGTCGGCTTTATTTCCCCCCGTGGGGCGGATGACTTTCTCAACTCATGGCGATTGTAGTGTAATTCACGCTTTGGTTGTTTTCCAGTCAATCAGGGTTTCTCCGGATCTCGGGTACGCCGCAAAGTCGATTCCAGTTTCCATGGGATTCAGTTGTTTTGGGTAGAATGCCGACCCAAAGGGTGAGATGTGATCAGTCTAGGAAGTGGAAGTAAGAGAGGTCAGAATAGGAGAAACGACTTTTTGCGAAGCTCGAGCTTTTACCTTCCGCTGAGATAGCCTGTCATCCATGATATACATCATCTGGATCTTGAACAAGTCATTGCATGGTGGTAATATTGAATAATAATAATAATAATAATAATAATAATAACAGAGACACGCACAGACAAAGAGAGAGAACACCTGACCTGGACTAGTGGCTCAGGTGATTTAAACACCCCCTTGCAAACAAAAGAAAACCTCTTCATGAGAATGTCAAACACAGTGAAATGGTATGACCTTCACACAGATTAACTGCTGAAACAGCTTCTTATCCAGGATCATCATCTAGCCAAGCTGGCATTTACCCGGTCGAAGCACACTGCTAATTAATTAGCAAAGCCCCAAAAGACATCTGAGAGCCGAGGACACAAAATTTGCCAAGAAACCTGCTTGAGATCTCCTGTTGGATGAAAACACAAGTCTTTTCTCGCCACCAAATCCGGACAGTTCTTTTCTTCCCCACCACTGAACACTTGGTCCCATTTGTCATTCATGAAGCACAGCCTGCGTCCTTGGCACAGAGTCATTCCGTGAGTTGCAGTTACTCGGACGTCCATGCTCGGAGTCATAGCATGCATGGCCTTACTGAACTGATCAGCATGATGGACTGTTCTTTACAGCATAGTCAGTTTGCTTAATTGATAAGTCAATATCACAGGTGGCACAATTGAATAAACAGTGAAGTCCAATTGCCTCATATCCCATGGAGCGAACAGCTGCCTGCAAAGTTCCAATGGTGGTACGGTGTACATACATACGTGTACATCTCCCAAAATAATCCACCAGCTGTGTCCTGGCTAGAACGCTCATCCCTATTTGTTTGGCCCCTTAGTCCAATTCGTATAGCATGATGCCAAGACTTCACAGCCATTGTCCTACAGGGCCATGAATTTCGCAGCAAGGCCGCAGTCACGCCGGAGAGCCTCAGGGAATGAATGGATTGACAATTTGCTTCTGGTAAAATTCGAACGTGGGAACCAGCCACCAACGTCAGTCCCTGAATCATCCATTATTTTTTTATTAGCAAGGTGAGGATCATTGTTGAGACAGAGTTTGGAAACAGCGAGTCATCGATTCACCATAGCCTGGAGCGAGCTTCGCCGCAAAGAAGCCCAGGAAAATGTACCCAATGGTAGGTAAAAAGTGACAGACCACAAAAGAAACAAAAGAACATGTCAAATTTCTTTCGGTGATTCCATTTATTCGTATATGTTTCGACATGATTACGGAATCTTGCCGCCGTGCTTATGACTCGGCGTTACCAGATGTTTTGGCTGGCACTCCCCTCGGGAAAAGTGAAGACAACTCGACAGCCTTGAAATAGAACCTATTAACTCAGAATTCCCCAAAAAACGAACCGTTCGGAGAGCCCCAGTCAACATTTATACCCAAGCCACCTTCTTAGACTTGTCCTGACTCCCCATGACTGCAGAGTAGGGCCGCTAGACAGGCTGCGCCTCCTCTCACTGTTGACATTGTGTTTGTCTTGTCATAAGTTCCGCAGTCTGCCGCGGGATCAGACTTTTTTCAAGACGACTTCTCGTTGCCAATTACTCCCATAATCCCATTGTTCCGCAGCTTCCGAGATATCTAACTCTAGACGCTTTTCACAAATGCGTCTTCTCGGCGTCACGCTGGCTTCAGCTGCTCTGTCAGCTGCCCAGAAGTTTACTCCTATCTCTTCTACGAATACGCCATCTAGCACCTCAGAACCATGTGCAGTCGCTGGCAGTATTGCTACAAAGAACAACAATTTGATTCCAGCCCAGACCGCCTATGAATGTTTGACCTCCGTTCCGGTGGCTGTAGAGCAAGATAAAACGCTCATCGAGCAGCTCAAACTCCTGTGGGAATGGCATTCGGAAACTGGCTATCTGAAGAACCCTCCTGACACGTGGAAACTCGGCTCCATTGACCTCCTCGCAGAATTGGATCACATCAAAGAAAACCTTTCTTCCTACAGCAGTGAATACGATGTGCAGCTCGCAATTAACAAGTTGACCCTGAAGACGGGCAACTTCCACTTCAACTACGTACCGGATATCCTGCAAGTCTTCTCCTTCGCACGCTTGTTCCCTGTGACTACCGTCTCAAAGGATGGAACAAGTGTTCCGGAAACTTACGCCGTCTCAGATCTTGTACAGACAGAAGACGGCGATAGCATCAAAATCTCGCCGATCGTCAAAATAAACGGCGAAAATGTACAAGAATATCTCGATAAGATCGCGGCCCTGGAACAGTACATCGACCCCGACGCCCGGTTTAACAGCCTTATGTGGAGAGGTAACGCCTCCGCATCGTTAGGTAGCTTTGTTAACCAGGGCTTGGGCATGTTTGAAGGAGCGACGACGAACGTCACCTTTAAGAATGATACTACTCACACTTGGGATAATGTTGCGGAAGTACGTCAAAATTTGACGGGAGTGACCAGCGGCAAGTCATTCTTTGAGCGACTCTGCTCCGGTAGTTTTGCTGGCGTCGAGACGATGGAAAAAGAATCACGCGACAAGGGAACCACCCCTCACCACTGGAAACGGCAAAGCATCCCCAGCGACTCTTACCCCGAGCCAGTTGTTGCGCACAGTTCTGGCATGGTCGCTGGCTACTATATGACCACATCTGGCTTCGAAGATGTCGCCGTCCTCAAGATTATTACGTTTGCCACAGAGAAGGATGGAGATGCTTCCGAGTTCCAAGACGTCGTGAAGCAATTCCTGAGTAATTCTACGGAGGCAGGCAAGAAGAAGCTCATTATTGATCTCCGAGAGAATGGAGGAGGGGACGTAGAGCTTCTCCTCGACACTTTTATGCAACTTTTCCCTGGAGAAGTACCTTTCAGCGCTCAGAGATATCGGGCTCAGAAGCAGTTCAAGCTTATTGGTGACGCGGTCAATTCAATATATGGGAATCAGTCTTTGCAGACCTTGATCAAGAGGGTAACGGACGAAGGTAAGCAGCAAGACGACAGTAATTGGTCGACACGTTGCTAATTCCCCCTAGACTTTGCCGATATTTTCCCCGTCAGATATTGGGCTTACTGGAACTTTGTTGATGTTAATGGGGACAATTTCCATTCGTGGGACACGTTCTACGGCCCCCATAAGTACAATGGCGATGAATACACCACTATCATGCGATACAACGTAAGAACTACCCAAAGCCCCTAAAAACCAGTTCCCGGCTCACGTACCATAGATGTCCAACAGCAACACCATTAGCATCCGGGATCAATGGGGCTTCAAGTTCCTAAACCCCCCGGCTGGAAACCCTCCATTCGCGGCCGAGAACATCGTCATGCTCTCCGACGGTCTTTGTGGATCTTCCTGCGCTTCGTTCCACGAGGAACTCAAGAACCTTGGTGGTGTGAAAGCCATTGCCGTTGGTGGCCGTCCCCAGGAAGGTGCCATGCAGACTATTGGTGGCTCCAAGGGTGGAGAGGTTATCCTACTGAGCATGATTCCCCAATCCCTCCAGTTAATGATGAACCTCACTGCAACGCTTAACGTGGATACCCTCGACGACGACACGCTCAGAAACCTTGCCAACACCGACGTGCTTCTCAGCCGCGCCGGCGACAGCCAAAGTCGGCTGCAGGTCCAAGACCAGATCCGCAAGGGCGACGAGTCAGGAACCCCACTTCAGTACATCTATGAAGATGCCGACTGTCGTATCTTTTACACCACGAAGATGCTACTTGAGCCTGAAACTGCATGGGCTGCCGCATGGTCGGCCTATACCGATGACAGCAAGTGTGTCAAGGGGTCTACCAAGCAATCATCCAGTATCAGCGGCGGGTACAAGCCCTTTGGCCCTGGAGATCTCAACGACAAGCAGTCGGAGAACGGCACCTCGTCAGACAAGGGCGAGACGAACGCCGCCCCGGCTTGGAGGCCTCGCGTTGCTATTTGTGCCGCGGCTACTGTCATCAGCTATCTTCTCTAAGGCTGAGTCTTTCTACGTGCGTTTGCATCTTTTCATGGTGAAATTTGTCGAATATTTGCATTGAATGCCGATGATTATGTATTATGACGGTGATTCCCTGGGATTTGCTTTTCGATGTTGTCGGGGCTGTACATAATATACTACCGAGTTAAACCAGGTCATTAGCTATGGGGGAATGGCTCTTTGTATCTATATTGAAATTTGCTTCCATCACGGAAGTCAAGATGAAATTAAACCCTTTGCTTCTCCATATTGCTGAGTTTGGCAGCTCTCAAAGGGGTTGCCTTGTAAGGTCTCCATCCGTGGCTGCATCTACGCTATATTAGTGATGATATCAAGCCATTTCTAGGCGGACGGCGGATATCTCTTGCTTGATAAGGGCATGTCCCTCCCCTTTCTCTTTGTTATATCCCAAGTACGAAGCTCTGCCTCTGGGTATTCAGGGGTCCCTCTAAGGCCTCATTGGGTCTAGGTATGCAGGGTTTCTTAGCGCGCGCGTTCGATTGTGAATTGGCTACTGCACCCAACAGAACTAATTTCTATAATTAGTGACATGAGATACGAAGGCACCTATCTGGCAGATCAAAAGGTCTATCTGGACGCCCAGTTCACAGAAGTGGGATGTTCAATAGCAGGGTAGGAGGTTCACCAGTCTTTGCCGGTATTGCTTCACGGTTGGCATTTATATTCGATTGACTGATGAAGATAAGGGTTTGCCTTGGTATAATCATGTTGCTAAACAGGATTAGTACCTATGAAGTCAATGTCTCATGTCCGAGGATATCACACTAGTGCTGCAAGAGTGAGACCCTTTGGCGATGACTGGAGGATAGATCTTCGGTAGGCGCGAACTGCTCGCGCTGTGCAGGTCTGAGAATTGGTCGTAGCCTTTTGTATTGCTTTATTTGGATCATGAATATTGTGTGCAACCTCCAGTGTGGTTTGATGTATGTAACCCATGATGATGGACATGGTCTTCAGCTCTTGTTTCTTCGCACCTGCCATCTGATACCTGATACATGAACGTTGAGCTGGAACCGACCTGGTTGAACATATCTCAACACAAAATAGCCTTTTACATGACGAGCTATGAATGCTATATACCCTCGCGCTCCAGAATCGATGAAGCAGCCAAACCTCGTTGGATGGACCCCCGAACCTACCGGACGTGGAACACTTGGTTTGATCACCACCAGCCTAACGACCATCTTCTTGTGTACGTGGGTCATAATCCACCCACGAGTTTACCAAAATCAACTGCTCGCCTCATTACACAAGCTGGCCTTGTTCTTGAAGGCGATAATCGCCCCGGAGCTGATCGCCGTGGAGGGATTCCAAGAATGGGCCCAATGTCGAAGGATGGTAGAAGATTGCGCTGAATTCACGAAGGGGGAATTCACACTTGCTCATGCTTATTATATCAGCATGCTCGCTTTACGATATCGTACCGCAAACGGGGACAAGGTGATATGGCCGAACCAATATACCTGGCTGTTGCAACAACAGCTCGTTGATTGGGAACAGCATGCACATTGGGGCCTGTCTGTAGAGGACTTGTGGGACAAGAGCAAGTCGGATAGCCTGGCAAAGCTTGTAGCTTTGAGCCAGGTATCCTGGTTTGTTGCCCAATGTATCATGCGGGGAGTCTATGGTCTTCCACTGTCCCAAATCGAAGCCATGTCACTTGGATACATCCCATTCTTCATGGTCACGTATTTCTTCTGGTGGCATAAACCGAAGGATATCCGGTCCCCATCTCTTGTCGAACTCCCGGAAATGAGTTTGGAACAGCGACAGGTATTCGAGTCGATGGCCGTCAGCGAGAAGTTTGACAACGAAGGGAAGACGGATCAAGTGGGATATTGGAACACATGGTATTTGACTCCACGCGTGTTCGAGAAGGAAGAAGAAGATCAAGAAATCCAAAAGGCGCGGGGGGAAGCAGCAAAGATCGTCGTGCAAGGAGCTGTACAGGGACACCAAGAACACAGCTTGCATGACATTGCCATGAGAAGAGATGACTTCCACGACATAGAAGGTCTAAAAACACAGCTACGAAAAGAGAGGGTTGTCGCTCACTGGGATCCTCATCTCTACCGATCACAGCTATGGCCAGTGACCTGTCTCTTCGGGGTTTGCTTTGGAGCTCTTCATCTCGCCTGTTGGAACACTGCATTCCCTACCGTCGTGGAGGTTTGGTTGTGGCGTAGTTCGGCCTTCGTTTCCATGATATCAATGCTTGTTTTCATGCACTTCGAGAAGGTCGTTCTCCGCTGGGGGGGGCCTCTCACGATGGTCAGTATCGTGTCACCGGGATTTTATATCCTCAGCCGCATCGTGATGCTGGGGGAGGTCTTCGCAGCGCTCAGAGCGGTAGAATCAGGTGTTTATGAAACCTATGATATCTCAAACGAGTGGATACATCTGTAAGTTCCGTGGGAAATGAGATCATCACGGTCATCGTCAATGGGCATGCCATCGAATTATACAGAGAGGATTAGATCGCTCTGCACATTTTGGGTAAACAAGAGCATTGCCGACAATTGGTTGTATTCAAACTGCTTGATATCTATCGACAATTCAAGGACTCCCATGATCTAACACAGTGTACTCAACGCAACGTAAATTTGCTATCCGAAAGATGGTCTCTAACACATGAAAAAGCCCAAACCGGGGCAGGATGTCTTCACACAATAACATGTGTTGGATGCGAAACATTAGCCTTAAGAGTTGGGACGTCAATCTCTAGCGATCTTTCAAACACTCTTGTATATCGGTTATCTATTCAATGCGTAAATGACGGATCTGCTGCTTCGAGGGAGCGCATAACAGCCATGGTGACGATTGGGTAACCCATCACCACATCATGAAGACCGGTTTTCAGTATCTCCTCTCGAATTACACCATGGTCTGTCGTCCATTCCATGACTGAGCCTGCCGCGCCTAAATTCAATTTCGAGTCGAGCTTCTTTTGCTCGAGAGCATCATAGCTGATTCCCACCGGCGTCGTGGCATTGACCGCATACCAGAAAACCATTTCGGTATGATGCCATGGAATATCATAATCATCCTCCGCATGGATGATGGTCAGACGGTATTTCTCGCCATTCCTCTCATTGGTACGCACATACTCCGCGATACGATCTTTGGTCCGCCATGTGTCCTTTATATAGCGTTGAAGATATTGAAACAGCCGTGGAAACCGGGCGAGTGGTGACAGGATTGGAATCGTTCCCGCTACGCGATAGGTCGAGACCAGCGTCGCTACATCGATAAATGGCGCGACGAGAACGGTGCCCGCAAATACGACGGGCGGTGACTGCAGAGCGAAATGTTGAGACACCGCGATGCTGACTGCGGTTCCCATGGATTGGCCAAAGATGAGAATCCGGGACGGAGGAATGCCCGCAACTTTAATTGCCCAGTCCACCACACTCAGAGCATCCCTGATCAGTCCAGATTCACATGGTGTACCGGCGCTCCGCCCAAATCCTCGGTAGTCGAATGTCAAGACGTGGATCTTTTCGGGTTGACCCGCTGATAGCGCTCGATAATTGGGAACTCTATAGCCTGAACCAACGGTGCCCCCGGCGCCATGCAGATGAATGATCAAGCGGGCTTCCGGATCATCTCGCAGGAGTTGGAAGGCGAGCCGCGACGTGATGTCCGAAACAAAGCCAGTCGGCTCCGCGTTGAGCGATCGTTCGTGTTTTCGGTATAGTTCAATGGGGAGAATATGCCACGCATAGAGCTGGACACGGTCGGGAGTCTCGATGGAGAACGGAGTGACCTGGTTTCGTAAGAAACCAAATGTCTCGGGCACATTCAGATCTTTAAACCATGTCATTTGAAAAGCGTGGAGGTAAACAACGTGCGATTGAAATGTCGGCATGGTGAGACACCATAGTAAGGTGGCGTATAAACCGAGTGCAGCTGCCACCGCAATCGAAGCATATTTAAAAATCGAAGCGAGAAGTTCATCTCCTGCCATGGCGATGGGATGATTGATTCCTATTCACAGTGACAAGGTGGGTGAAGAGAGAGATGATCAATCATTAATCATTGATTGCAAGACGGCGCTTACACGACTCGGAGTTATTAACAAAATGAGCCCCGGGATTCAGCGGGGTACACTCAGTATCACGGTACTCCGTATTGTATGTATGTATACATACAATCAATGCCTGATATAGGGTACAAATTATTATTCATTTTCACCTCTGCACTGGTATAAAGTCCCTCGTCCAATTCATACAACTGGAAGAAATTAGGTGCATTGGAATGCAAAAATTGAAAATAGTTACAGAAAAACATACAACAGCTGGGATTCGCTGGTGGTCACCCACCCAACTACTAACCAGCCGGCGTGTGGCTTAAGTACGGCTGAGCGGACGGGAAGCCCTGTTTTCCACACCCTATGGTCGTATGTATCGGTTGATTAAGGAATACAGTTTGTATCTTGTTCCTGAGTCGACTCTCTGAGAATCGAGCCTGTAGGGATGCATACCTGCACCACCTTTTATCGTCCAGTCTAGCACCCGCGACCTGAGTCTGTGGATATGACAAGACACGGGACAAAACATTCCAATAAACAGGGGGTTGGTAGAAATTTAGAGGGGTAAGAGCAGGTGCCAGGAAAGTATAAATAGAATATATTATATGTTTGTAGTACTCCGTACTAAAAAGTGGAATAACTTAATACTCTTATATACCTATCTTCAATTAGTCCGTACGGAGTACACTGTTATGGTATACTTTTTTGCAAAAAAATAACCGGCTTGAAGGGAGATGACATAGCCCAGAATGAACTTACTCTATGTAAGCAATATGAAACCACCAACACCATAGCTAGGCCGGCTGGCCCAATGGTAAGGCGCTTGACTACGAATCAAGAGATTGCAGGTTCGAGCCCTGCGTCGGTCATCTTTTTTTCCATAAAATCTATGGCACCCTCCCCGAGGAAGACCCATGCTTCTCGAGTGGAGCCAATGAATCATTAGCCGTCGTCGCCCCTTTTGTTTATTTGTACTCCGTAATGCCACTGTGCATTAAATGCAGATTCAAACAGAAGGCTTATCAAAAGGTTGTATTCAGTCAAGTGACGGACTATTATTAGGTAGTATCACCCCGCGTTCACAACGAGGGACTCTAAAATAAACCCCTTGATAAGAATGGTACTACCTGCCGTCTACCTAGGTAGGGCTATTGGAGAGAGGCAAGCCATGTCATCCAATGGGGTAGACTCCCGTCCCAGAAAGTCTGATATACCTAGTTAAACCTTAGAGAAACATTGGAGTTGCTTAAGCATAGCCACGAGAGTTTCTTTTGGTGCCTTGAATCTACACAAGCTCGGCAAGGCCGACAAACAAAGAAAAGATAAGACACATCCATGGTGGCGACTAACCGCTGGGAAGTGGGAAGTTGTGGCAGTGATATCAAGTGATTCCAGTAGATCTCTCGGACCGTTTGCACTGTTTATACGGAGTATACTAAGGGCATGGTACTAGTAACTGACAGCTACCGAAGCCTCGTGTATCATGATATACGTACGAGTATACTACCAGTATCCGTAGTACAACAAAAAAAATTTTTTTTTTCACTGCCAAGTGCCGAGAGGATGGATGGATTGGATCCATGATGGTAAATGGTATTTCCAAATCCAGACAACAAGAAATGGTGACATCCACGGCATGAATCACGTGCTACATATCATGCCAGGATGGTTTCACCATTATCAATAGATGGATTTGATTTGATTTGATTGTCATGTCAAGGTCGCTGGAGGTAACATCGCGTGTTGAATTTAAGCCTGATTCCGGGGTATAGCGTGAAGGAAAAAGCTGATACGACTAGACTCGTAGTCGACTAGTCCAATGTCGATGGAACCAATGATACAATTCCACCTCCTATCATTCATTGCCAAGGGGCTGAGGTTGCACTACAACTTGCCAGCCAAGACCAATGACCATCAATTGAGTTACTGTACAGTATTTCCATGGACAACACGGGTCAAGTCCGCTTATCTTTCGCAGAATTACTGTCCTTCGTACGAAGAGACGATGGTCCCATCTGTTATCATTTCGAGATCTTGACAGGTTTAATCTAAACCACTATAGGTACGGAGTACTCCGTATCTACTACTAAGCATAGTAGTATAGTAGGTCATGGCACACGATAAGATACTGTATGTATGTATGTACATACCTTGTATGTACTCAACCGTCCCAATGGTTTGTGTGAATGTCTTTCCCCTCCCTCTCCGTCCCACATGAACCGTTGTATTAAAGGCTCAAACATCCGCTTCCTTCTTTCTCTCGTTTCTCTTTCTTTTCCTGATCTCCTCGTTCGGTCTTCACTTGTTTACACCATGAATTCTTCCGACCCCACGGAGACGGTTGACGTTGCCAGAGCCACCGTCACCGTTCATGATCATGATACCCATCTGGATGAAAAGAAGGCCTCCTCCATTGATAAGCACTTGGTCAGGACGCCGAGTATCGAGGAGGTGTCGACGACCAAGGTCGGTGTGGCCGCCAATGATACCGATTTCCAAAAGGCCTACCCGACGGACGAGGAGCTGAAAAACCTACGGCGTGTGTGCGGAGAAATCCCATGGACCTCATACACCGTGGCATTTGTGGAGCTGTGCGAACGGTTTTCCTACTATGGAACCACGGCCGTTTGTCTGTGTCGCCGCGTCCCAATCCAATTAGAACCCTGACTAACCTGCTCTAGTCGTCAACTTTATCCAGCGTCCCATGCCGGATGGCTCGTCCACGGGTGCGACATATGATAGCTCAAGAGTGCCTGGAGCGCTGGATATGGGCCAGCAGGCCTCCACCGCCTTGACCTTGTGTAAGTCGTCCGGTCCATGGCCGAGAGAAGTAGTGGCCCCTGACCGTTTAGTCAATTCGTTCTGGTCTTATATCATGCCCTTGGCCGGTGCCTTCATGGCCGACCAGTACTGGGGTCGATTCCGCACCATCATGTTTTCCATCGCCGCCGCCTTGCTCGGACATTTGGTTCTCGTCCTCTCCGCGATCCCCAGCGTGATCTCTAATCCCCACGGCTCGATCGCCTGCTTTTCGATCGGTCTGATCATCATGGGTGTGGGAACTGGTGGCTTCAAGTACGTCGGAACTCCTCTTCACGGACCTCCTAGATACTCATGCACCTCAGATCGAACATTTCACCCCTCATCGCAGAACAATATCGCGAGGAATATCCCTACATCAAGACCCTTCCCTCGGGAGAGCGGGTGATTATCGATCCAGCCATCACCGTGCAACGCATCTACCTCTACTACTACTTGACCGTCAACATCGGCTCCATCGCGGGTCAAGTGAGCATGGTCTATGCAGAGCGGTATGTCGGATTCTGGCTGTCATTCTTCCTCCCGACGTGCTTGTTCTTATGGTGTCCGACGGTGTTGTTACTCTGCCGGAATAAATACTATCACGTGAAACCAACCGGGTCGGTGTACGGACAGGCGTTCCGTCTTTGGAAACTGGCGATGAAGGGGCGGTGGTCTTTGAATCCGGCGAGACTGTAGGGGATCCTGACGTGACCCGTCTTCCACACAAGGTATACTGACGGAACTAGGTTCAAACGGAACAACAAGCCGTTCTGGGACTCTGTCAAGCCGACAGCCTTGGGCCCCAATCGACCTCAGTGGATGACTTTCGATGACGAATGGGTCGACGAAGTCGCCCGTGGTCTGGCGGCGTGCAAGGTGTTCTTGTGGTATCCTCTGTTCTGTATGTGATCCCTCCAATGTCACGGGTATATCCCCGGCTGGACCTAATGGCTGTCAGGGCTCGCCTACAACCAGATGTTGAACAACCTGACATCACAGGCGGCCACCATGCAACTGGGTGGCGTCCCCAACGATATTATCAATAATCTTAATCCGCTCTCCTTGATCATCTGTATTCCTATTTTTGATCGGGTCATTTACCCCGGTCTGCGGAAAATGGGGATCAAGTTCACGCCCATCAAGAGAATCACGACAGGTTTCATCGTCGCCGGCTGCTCCATGATCGCTGCGACGGTGATCCAACACTACATCTACGAGAAGGGCCCGTGCGGCAAGGAGGCCAATGAATGTCTGGATAAGTTTGGAAAGTACTCACCGATCTCTGTCTGGACCCAGGCGGTCGTCTACATCCTGGGTGGCATCTCGGAGATTTTCGCCTCCATCACCTCGCTCGAATACGCGTTCACCAAAGCCCCCAAGAACATGCGTTCGATCGTGCAGGCCGTCGCACTCTTCATGAACGCCTTCTCGTCAGCCATCGGCCAGGCCTTCGTCGGTTTGTCGAATGATCCCCTCCTGGTGTACAACTACATGGTGGTGACTATCCTGGCCTTCATCGGTGCCGCTGGATTCTGGTTGAGTAACTACAAGCTGGATCAGCGGGAAGACGAGTTGAACAACCTGCCACAGAGCAAGTATGTGGAATCGAGTGGTACGAGGCTGGACGAAGAGAATGTACGGTCGTAAGTGGCCCGACCTGGGGTCTACGATCATGGCGTGTCATATACCCTGTTCCGTGAAGATGTAATGTGATGATGCTAGTTATGTAACTTAATCCACTGCTTTGGGTGCATTTGATACCACTCAGCGATAATTTACTATCCTGCAGATTTCTGATTTTGACTGTATGTATGTACATTCATACATACTTACTACTACTAGTATACATTGTGTATTTTGAGCCTGTATGAGCCCATCTTAGCGCCGAGCACGTAATCGTAGTAATCGTAATATATACTGTTGAAATGCATGGTAATTGTTTCAATATATTCTGTAACTATTGTATTATCGTCATTTAGCGTTGTGATGTGATTGCCCACAACCCTAATCAGGGAATCGAGACAGTCATGGAAACAATTATTGGCCCATCGTGATGCCATATCGGCTAAAAGAAGAAGCTGCCACGTGCCTCTCTTGTGATCCTTCGGTCTAGTATTGATTGGAACTTCTTTGGGATCGTAACCATTGGCGTCATTCACTGGAGATTCCATATAAAGTTACGGAGCTCCACCGCAGATCTGGACCGGCTTTCTCACGCCAGCCACACTGGCAACTTCAATCCGTTTCGACCATCATGAAGCTCTCCAACATTGTGACCCTATCGGGCTTCCTGGTGGCTTCAGGGGCTATCTCACAGCAATATCCGCTGCAGAGAAATGTCACCAGGAAGCCTAATTTTCTTTTCATTATGACGGACGACCAAGACCTTCAATTGAACTCTCCCGCCTATACCCCACATATCCTGAACCGAATCAAAGAGAAGGGCGTGGACTTTGTGAATCACTTCGTCACCACGGCTCTCTGCTGTCCCTCGCGAGTCAGCCTGTGGACTGGACGTCAGGCACATAATACCAACGTGACGGATGTGAAGCCACCGTGGGGTAGGTGACCTGCCCTTTTCCATTCCATATGCCATACTCAGCGCACGAAATCGCAATAGGCGGATATCCCAAGTTCATCTCGCAAGGCTTCAATGACAATTGGTTCCCCGTGTGGTTCCAGAACGCCGGCTACAATACCTACTACACCGGAAAGCTCATGAACGCACACAGCCTTAGTACCTACAATAAGCCATTTCCCAAGGGCTTCAATGGCTCGGACTTTCTCCTTGACCCTCACACCTACTCGTACTACAACTCCACTTACCAGCGGAATCAGGAACCCCCGCGAAGCTATGCCGGTCATTACACCACCGATGTCATTGCGGAGAAGGCGTTGGGCTTCCTGAACGACGCCCTGGAGAGCGACCGCCCGTTCTTCGTCGCGGTTTCGCCGGTTGCCCCCCACTCGAACATCGAACCGGGCGCGTTGGGTCGCTCTCGCCAAACCCTCATGACCGAGCCCATTCCTGCGCCGCGCCATCAGCATCTGTTCCCGGATGTGAAGCTCCCACGAACGGCGAACTTCAACCCGGTCAACGTAAGGATATCCTCTGTGTGTTGGGGGAGGAGAGGCTGACCGACAATTGCAGCGCACCGGCGTCAGCTGGGTGTCCAATCTCGCGCTCCAGAACCAAACCGTCATCGACTATGAAGACCATTTCTATCGCCAGCGGTTGCGTGCTCTGCAAGGCGTCGACGAACTCGTCGATCAATTGATCTCTCGTCTCGAGGACAGCGGCGAGATCGACAACACCTACATCATCTACACCTCCGACAACGGATTCCACATCGGTCAGCATCGCATGCCCCCGGGCAAAACCACCGGCTTCGACGAAGACATCCGAGTGCCGTTCTTCATTCGCGGCCCGGGAATTCCCGCCGGAAAGACGGTGGATCACGTCTCGACACACATCGACCTGGTTCCGACGTTCTTTGAACTGGCCGACCTGCCGCTGCGCGACGACTTCGACGGCACGCCCCTGCCGATCCTCCGCGAGTCGGCGACCGTCCCCCACGAGCATGTTACCGTGGAGTTCTGGGGCGTTGCCGTTCTCGAGGGTGAATTCAGCACGATCGGTACCGCTGTCCAACCCCTGGTTCAACCATGACCGTGCTGCTAATTTGAATCACATCCAGGCCCGGACGGTGACACGCACTTTTCGAATAACACCTACAAGTCGGCCCGTATCCTCGGGGAGGGATATAACCTCTACTACTCGGTATGGTGCCACGGCGAGCACGAACTCTATGATCTCACCGTACGTCATTGCGATCGCTCTGTGCTGCGAGGACCAAAATACTAACCAAGTCAAGTCTGACCCGTACCAAATCAACAATATTTACGCATCAGAGAATCCTACTTTCCACCTCCTCGGTCGGCCGTTGGATGCCGTGATCGCCCGCCTTGATGCCTTACTTCTCGTCCTGAAGTCTTGCCAGGGTTCCACCTGCATTGAACCGTGGCAGGTGATCCATCCAGACGGTTCCGTGCACAGTCTGAAAGATGCGCTGGATCCGCAGTACGATATCTTTTACCAGCAGCAACCGAAGGTCTCGTATGACGATTGTCTGGATGGATATCTGATCGCCCACGAAGGCCCACAGGTTGGGCTGCAGTACCGGGATGGGTTGAGCTGGTCGGCCTGGGCTTAATTCTGATAATTCGGATGGTCGGAAAGTAATAAATAGATAGCAGCCCTAGTTATTTCCTTGTCGATTTCCACGTGAACCGAGGCAAGCTGTTGTACGACTTATTCTCTTGAATATAAGGTGGGGACTCGGCATTAATGGGAATGACCATGAAAGAGGATCTCATTTACTAATGGTTTTTATATGTCGAAAAAGGATCTTCATGATTGGCAGTTGCCGTGTCTTGGCTGCAGCCTACAGGAAGCTGCATGACTTTATTAAACAACTCTCTAGTCTAGTGGCTGCAGCATTGCTTTTGGAGATCCAGCCTTGTGATCGCTCACAAATTAACAACATTGGCTGACCCTCCGCACTGTGAATTCTGGTTCAATGAGTCGGGTGATGGTTCTCAGGGGACATCACGCCCGAATACTTCCGCCACGACCAAACAGATAAAGTGATCGCCGCGCGCGACAAAGGAAAAGAAGTACAATCATCATTCTCAGAAGCAACAAGCAAGCAACGAGGAATCAAAGATGGTCCTAGGATCCTTCTCTTCCTTTCTCAGGGCCCTCGCCCTGGGTTCTACTGCGGTTGCGCTTCAACCGATTCTCACACAGGAGACAAGTCTCGATCTGTGGTTGCAGACCGAGGCGACCGCATCGCGACAGGCCATTCTGGATAACATCGGTGCCGATGGCCAGTGGGTGGAAGGCGCCAGCGCGGGGGTGGTAATCGCGAGCCCGAGCAAGAGCGATCCAGATTGTAACGTGCTTTCAACTGTGTCGATATACCCCCGGGTTCATGTTCCTAACGATTGGTAGACTTTTATACCTGGACCCGGGACTCCGGTCTTGTCATGAAAACGCTCGTTGATTTGTTCAAAGAGGGAGATCGAAGTCTTCTCCCGACAATTGAGGAATACGTTAGCTCTCAAGCCCGAATCCAGGGTATTCCGAATCCCTCCGGCGATCTGTCGAGTGGAGGATTGGGCGAACCCAAATTGAATGCCAATGAGACCGCATTTACGGGAGCTTGGGGTCGGCCTCAGCGGGATGGACCAGCATTGCGCGCCACCGCGATGATTGCGTTTGGGCAGTGGCTGCTCGTACGTTTCCCATCCTGTTCGCGCGCACTCACGCTAATGATGTGATGCAGGACCATGGACACGCCAGCATGGCTGCAGACTTGGTCTGGCCGGTGGTCAGGAATGATCTTTCCTACGTGGCTCAATATTGGAACCAATCTGGATTCGGTGAGTTAAATCCCGGACATATAGAACCAACGGTTCCAGTGGTTCGGTAGTTAATACCTCACAGACCTGTGGGAAGAAGTTCCGGGATCGTCATTCTTTACCATCGCCGTTTCTCACCGGGCCTTGGTTGAAGGCAGTACTTTCGCAAAGAATGTCGGATCCTCGTGTCCCTATTGTGACTCGCAAGCTCCCCAGGTCCGGTGCTATCTGCAGTCCTTCTGGACCGGTAGCTACGTGCTGGCTAATTTTGGGTCCGGACGATCGGGCAAAGATGTCAACACTCTGCTCGGAAGTATCCACACGTTTGATCCCCAGGCCAAGTGTGACGATGCGACTTTCCAGCCTTGCTCGGCGCGTGCCTTGGCCAACCACAAGGTCGTCACGGACTCCTTCCGGTCGATCTATGCCATCAACTCCGATCGGGCAGAGCATCAAGCGGTCGCTGTGGGTCGCTACCCGGAGGATCGCTATTACAATGGCAATCCGTGGTTCCTGGCTACCTTGGCAGCCGCAGAGCAATTATATGACGCGTTGTATCAGTGGGATCACATCGGGTCATTGACCATTACTGACGTTTCCTTGCCCTTTTTCAAACCCCTGTACAGCTCTGCTTCGGTGGGCACCTACGCATCGTCTACGACGGTGTATAAGGACATCGTCGAAGCCGTCGAATCTTACGCAGATGAATATGTGCAGATCGTCGTAGGTCTCTCTCCATCTCCATGTCCATGCCCTTTGTTCCGCAACGGATTGACGTAGCTACTAACACATCCAGCAACAATATGCCGCATCGAACGGCTCCATGGCCGAACAATATAGCAAAACCGACGGAACCCAGACCTCTGCCCGGGACCTAACCTGGTCATATGCTGCTCTGCTTACCGTCCACAGCCGGAGAAACGCCGTTGCCCCTGCCCCGTGGGGCCAGTCCGCTGCCACCAGCATTCCATCGACCTGCTCCCCGACTTTCGCCACGGGCACCTACCGCAGCGTGGTCATCACGTCGTGGCCGACGATTCGTGGATACCCGGGCGCCCCGGACAGTCCCTGTCAGACGCCGACGACTGTCTCGGTGACCTTTGATGTGACGGCCCCTACTGTCTACGGTGAGCATGTCAAGATTGTGGGTTCGATCTCGCAGCTTGGGGGTTGGAATCCCAGGAAGGCGGTCGCACTGAGCGCGGACCGATACACGATGGATAGTCCGCTGTGGACGGGGACTATCCAACTACCTGCTGGGCAGTCGTTCGAGTATAAGTTTATTCGAGTTCAGAATGGCGTGGTGACGTGGGAGAGTGACCCGAATCGAAAGTACACGGTTCCTGTGGCTTGTGGGGTGAAGAGCTCCGTGCAGAACGATGTCTGGCGGTAGAAAAAGCTCGTAACCTTTTGTATTATAGGAGTATAAGTCTTGTTATGGCATCCCCATGCCAGATTCTACCTTCGCTTATGCGAGGCTTCGTTGAGGATTTGCAACCCAACTTATGTATTGAAAACCCAACCCGACTTTGTATTTTGACGAGTCTTATATTTTCCCTCCACCCTTCTGTGCAACGAGTGATATATGTCTTAGGAGATCTTGAGTCTTCACAGGTACTTTCCGACGATCAAGATCCCCGGCGGATAGGAACGATCTCAGGACTCGAACCAATTCAAAAAGTGATCTTTCCCATGGGTTGCCAGTTTGTGGGACTTTTACTCGACGGTTGCCTACGATCAATATTACATGGTTGTCGCTGTTCTCTCGCCAGGGAATCCCATCGAGCAGTGCATGGTCACGATATAACTTGATTGAACCGATCTCTCTAAATCGACGGTACCTTCTTCTCCCCCAAGAACTCCATCTCCTCGTCGATCCGGCCTTTCTTCGCAAACGTGATATCATCGAAATAGTTATCTCTGGGCAGCCATGGTGCTCGGTCAGCCACCTTGGGTAATTCCCGCTCGGCCTGGATCACGTAGGTGGAATTGAGATTCAGCAGTCGACGTGGTTGCATCGCTTTCGCCGTGGCAGGGTTCAGTCGGGGCACGACTCCTCGGGCGCCTCGTCGTTCCAATTCGTGAAGGAGTCGGCAGAGGAACTGCGCCGCGGCGTCGGCGCCCAGTGTCCAGGAGGCGTTGGTGTAGCCGGCGACAAAGGCGGCATTGGGTATGTCTTGCAGCATGACGCCATGCCAGGCATATTTCTCGAATACATGTTGAGGGACCCCGTCCACCAGGAGCGAGACCTCGCCCCCAATTTGCAGTTTCAGGCCGGTGGCCGTTACGATCAGATCGGCGTCCAACTTCTCTCCGGAGTCGAGGACGATACCGGACGCCGTGACCTCGCGGATGGTATCGGTCTTGACATCTGCGCGACCGGTGTGCAAGCACTTAAAGAAGTCTCCGTCGGGGCATACGCAGAGACGTTGATCCCATGGGTTGTATTGCGGGCGGAAGTGAGGATCGTGAGGAATGTGCGAGGGCAGCTGCCAGGAGACGGACATCCGGAGGAGGACACGAGCGAGGGTTGGGAAGCCCTGACAAAAGAGAAAAAAACCGCGCGTGGCGAGCAACCAGTTGATCCGCTGGACTTTGCGATAAAGCACCGTGGGGAGAATGTAACTCCACCATGAGCGTCCCCCGTTTGGAAGTGAGAGGATAAACGTGGGACTGCGCTGCAGCATGGTGACATGTTTAGCCTTCTCTGCCAGAGTGGGAAGAAGAGTGATAGCGGTCGCACCACTCCCAATGATGACAATGTTCTTGTCGCTGTAGTCCAGATCCTCCGGCCAGAACTGTGGGTGAACGATCTGCCCCTGGAACTGGTTCAGTCCGGGGATTTTGGTTTGCAGAGGTGTATGATAGTCGTAATATCCCGTGGCAAAGATGATGAACCGAGCTGAGAATGCTTTGCATTGGCCCTCATGTTCGACGTTCAGTGACCAGATGTTGTCCTCCGAAGACCATTCGGCCCCTAACACTCGATGTTTGAAGAGAATATGCTGCTGGATGCCATGTTTCTCGGCGGCGTTCTTCAGGTACTTGATAATGGAAGGTCCTTCAGCGATGGGATTCTCCTGGTCCCATGGATACCAAGCAAAGCCAAAAGTAAAAAGATCCGAATCAGAACGGATTCCAGGATACCGAAAGAGGTCCCAGGTGCCACCCAGATTGTTGCGGGCTTCGAGGATGATATAACGAACCTTGGGATTCTGCGACTGTAGGCGATAGGCAGCGTTAATGCCGGAGATCCCGGCGCCAATGATGATGATATCTCGAGGTTGTTCCATCTTGACTGAGTGTGCTTTTGGAAGGGGCAACGGTCTTTCACTGAATGAGAAGATTAGAACTATAAAAGGGATCGCCAGGGGTCCGGTTCTGGGGGAAAAGACCGAGAATGACTTTCAAGTTCTGAAAATCAACCTGTCGAGGTGAAGATTTCCCCCCGAATACCCCTATCCTTGCTAAATCGAGCAATAGTTGCAGTCCAATTCAAGAGATTGGTGGAAAGGAGTACCGTCGACAAGGGATATGATCCCAGGATTCCAATCATCATGCTCAATCGCACTCCCTTGCAGCCCAGTTCGACTTTTCTACGTGTCACTGTGTCTCACTGTCGGATGTTCACAGGGCTCTGGCATGCATCATTGATCAATCGTCCCATCCGAATAGTTCATTCTTACATGTGAGATATGCAGTGTGCCGAAAGACAACCACTTAGCTCTCGGTGGCACTGATGCAGTACACAAGGGTACTGACCATATCTTGATTTGGTATCACAATGTGTGTGTACGGAGTAGTGCTATGATGCATACATCATTCGTTCTTCTTTCTCTTCTTGCCACTGAGGGTGGACAATGTGGTCCCTGGAGTCTTGTTACTACGAATTCATCTTGCCCTCTACTTACTCTACTATCTCAAAGTAATCGGGGCCGTGCCACCTGAAGCTCAACAATCAATCATCTTCGACAATTTTTTTTTTCTCCTGTACATCCCTCAAATGACTCAGATCCTTTGATACTTTTTCACGAATAGCCTCCTGCAACCACGAGGGAAATGCCCGGACCAGACTGATCCAACTAAAGTGGTGCGGTAGGATCACCTGTCCGCTACTCTGAGTGAGAATTTGCTTCACAACCGCAGCCGATACCACCTTAGGCGCGAGAACGGACCATTTGAAGTGATGACCCAGGTCGATCAGTGGCTGGGCCATGGGGGTTTTGACCCAGAAAGGGTGAACGATGCTACATACTTAGCCACCTTCGATGAACCCCGTACACGCCCGCCAGATGAACGAACGTACCTAGTCCGAACTTTAGGAGCCTTATACTGGACCCGTAGCTCTTGGCCCAATCCCTCATGGAATGCCAACGCACTCGCCTTGGAGCAGCAATATTCGACCATCTCACCTAGCGCGACAAAACTGGCCATGCTCGCGATGGTAACGACATGCCCGTGGTTGTGCTTGATCATGCTGGGCAGGAACTCGCGAACCATGAGAAAATGCGACACCGTGTTGACCTCGAAGGTCTGCCGGATCTTGGCCTCCGGTTCATCAAGGATGGTGCCATCGTATCCCACCCCGGCATTATTGACCAGCACCGTGGGATCCCCATGCACCGCACGAATCTTCTCCGCGACATGGCGAATGTGCACTGATGAGGTGATGTCGGCTTTATAGAAGGTGACGTTGGAAGCTATGATCATTAGCCCGGACGTTCTCTGTGACTTCTGCGGAGTCGTGAGGAACGTACGTAGTGGGAATGAGAGCTCTTGGATATCGACGATCACCACGCGAACTCCAGCCTTTGCGAGGTCTTCCATGATCTGCTTTCCAATCCCACTACATCCACCGGTCACCAACACCAGCTCCCGGTCATTTTGCCAAGGCTTCGCGCGTTGCCAATGATTTGCTACCCAATAGTTCAGCGAGTGGTTGGCCTTGTAGATAACCCCCACAGCCAGGATTGCCGTCAAAGCCTTCCATGCGAATAAACGACGAAGAAGCTGGAGAGACTCCGTGAGAGACATGGCGTGATATTGAGGGAAGGCAAGAGTCTGAGACGGATTTCTTCAGTCTTATATGTATGTACAGTCCTCCAGCCCATGTTTATTTCGGGCGAAGATGATTTCCTTCTTTGGAAAGGAATGCGAACGCCGATCCCTGGAAAATGGAGTACTGAAGTAACCGAGCCCATCTTATCACATTAATCCATTATAGATTGGAGTTCACATGGGTATCTGCAAGTCCTGGATATCCTCCGAAGGTGATCATGAGATCGGGTTCTCACCTCGGAATGTAGTACATCGGAAGAGGACGTTACAGGATAACGTATGGATTAGGGCTAATGTAGGCATCCTACTTTTTCAGACCTTGAATGTACACTATGTCTGTACTCTTATAATTGAGAAGCAAATCACTCTCATTCATTAAGAAGGGAGTTTCTTCTCTCTCCCCAGATTGCAATCAACCATGGAGTGGCTGCTGGTCCTCATGGCCCTCTCTCCCCTCGAGGCGTTTCTACTGCAACGGACGATTCTTGTCGATTTCACCTTCTACACGATCACCTTAGGCTTATTAGGAGTCCATTCTCTACTCGGAATCCTTTGGAATGTCTGGATTTATCCATATTGTGTCACCCCATTGCGCCATTTACCCACCCTTTCGGTATCTCTCCTTCATCCCGATATTTTGCACCGATGAACTGACTGGAACAGGGCAACCTCGGCATGGTCCAGATCATCTTCGACAATCCTCGCGGTCGAGTACCGCTGGAATGGATGAAGACTGTCCCTCATGACGGCCTGATTCATTTCCGTGATGTTTTCAGCCGGAGCTACCTGCTGGCGACCAACCATCAGGCCCTGCTAGATATCCTGAGTACCAATACCGACGACTTCGAAAAGCCCTGGCGGATACGCGACTTTCTCGCCCGGATCATAGGGTTTGGACTGATTCTGTCGGAGGGCAGTGCACACAAAAAACAGCGCCGGGCTCTGACCCCGTCGTTCAGTGCGAAGAACGTTAGGGCCTTGTATTCGTTGATGTGGGAGAAGACTGGACTTCTGATGGAGGAGTTGGAGAAAGAGATCAAGCGACACCCTATGGATGGGGCTAATGGAAAGAGTGAAGAGGGTAAGGTTGAGATGAGCGTCTGGGCAAGGTATTTCTTTTACCTTCCCCCCCCTTATGATTCGAGATGACCATATCACTGAGAGATAATACTAGTCGGCTCACCCTCGATATCATCGGCCCTGCTGCTATGGGTCGTGACTTCCGGTCCTTACACACCTCGGCAAACAAAGTGGCCGACATCTTCTTGGCTATCTTGGAACCGACCAAAGAAAAGATGGTCTTTTTGGTCTTCAACTTCCTTCTGCCTCAATGGCTCGCACGTCGCATTCCCTGGCGTCTAAACAAGGCACTCGATGACGAGATCAGGTTCCTGCGTGAGCTGTGCAGAGACATCGTCCATGAGAAACGGGCGTCCATCACTGCTACGAAGGAGACGATTAAAGAGCTCGAGGCCGACATTCTGGCTACCATGATGTTGGGAGGCGACTTTACAGATGATGAGTTAATCGACCAAATGTTGACCTTCTTAGCGGCCGGTGTATGTCTTCATACATTCCTTGTCTCTATTGCCAGGGAAACAAGTGCTGATATTCTTCCCAGCACGAAACCACGGCAAATGCCTTCACCTGGGCCTGTTATCTTCTCGCTCGTTACCCCGACGTTCAAGCACGTCTCCGTGCCGAAGTCCGTGAGCGCATCCCCTCTGGTAACGGGTCCATTACTTGGAGCGGCCTTGAGACACTCCCTCTCCTCAACGGGGTGTGCCAGGAGGTCCTCCGTCTGTATCCAACTGTTCCCATCACCGCACGCGAAGCCATTCGTGATAGTATCGTGGCTGGCAAGCATATCCCGAAGGGCACCCGCATTCTGTTGTGCCCGTACGCCATCAACCGCAGCCCGGAGTTTTGGGGCAATGATAGTGAAGAGTTCAAGCCGGAACGATGGATCGACACGGCCAAAAATGGTCAGCCCGTGGTCAACAACAACGGCGGCGCGTCGACAAATTTTGCCCTCATCACTTTTCTCCACGGACACCGTTCCTGCATCGGGAAAGACTTTGCTCGCGCGGAGTTACGCTGCGCCATCGCTGGTCTGGTTGGAAGGTTCCGTTTTGAGATGCAGGACCCCAAGCAGAAGATTCATATTGCGGGTGCCGTGACGAATAAGCCGGTGGAGGGGATGCATCTGAGGATGAGTAGAGTGGATGACTGGTAATGGGTCTTTTCATGTAACGTGTATATGATGGAGCAGCCGAGAAGCATCATTATGCTATCAACATCTAGCCATTTATTCCCTTCCTATGGGGATGTTTATGGTTATGCGCATGTCCATGCCCCAAATGCTCGCTGATGCGATGCTTTCCTTGCATCTGCTCAGATTCTTCTTCTTCCTCTTCTTCAAAAGAAGGCCACTCTTCCCATCCATCTTCCCATGTCTGCATCATTTTCTCTTGGATTTCGGTCTTAGATAATCTCTTTTTCCTCATAATCCCCTCCCACCGTTTCATCTCCCCGTCGTTTAACAAACATTCGTCCAGCAACTCCGTTATGGCCGTCGTATCGATCCCTTCCCCAATGAACACGATCTCTTGCCGCCGATCGCCCCATTCCCCCACAAAGTCGTCCTCAATGGACTTCCTGACATCGGCATCGTCTGGCCATGCCTCGTCCGGTACTTCGGCAAACCAAGGCCCACCACATCCAACCGTGAGCATACCGCCGGCTTGACTCCATTCGCCAAACTGATAGGGGCGAGTGGCAAGCCAAAAGAAGCCTTTGGAACGCAATATGGGACGGAATATCGGGTGCGAGCGCTTGTTCGACAGGATGACCTCAGGGTCTGGTTGAGAAAAGTCTTCCATCTCTTCGTCTTCGTCTTCGCCTTCGTCTTCCTCCTCGTCAGCGAGCTCTTCCTCACCTTCTCCGCTCTCATTCCCGTTATCTTCCACACTGTCGTCCTGTTCTTCCGTCTCGGAATCCTGAAGAAGAATGAACTTGTCGTATATTAAACTGAAAAGCCGCCGCGAATGGAATGGACGACGAGCTTTGTACACAAAATTATTGATGCCATATCTTCACCATAGTTAGCCTTTGTCTTCTGATCGTGTATAGGAAGATAAGTGAGCCCCATACTCAACAGTCTCAGGAACGGGAGCCAATCTTTCGCCGTTTCCGGTCTCCCTCTTGGTCATTTCGTGTAAACTTCTCAACCACCCGGCGCCTGATGCCGCTTTGAGAAAGTTGAACCGCCCCGTATCCAGTATTTCTTTGACGTCAACCTTCGAATAACTTGTCTCGAGCACCTTGGCATCGGGGTTGAGGAGCTTTAGAAAAGACCTGATCCTTTCGCGAGTCTTCTCGTCAATGGTCTCGATCTTGTTGATGACGATAACATCAGCAAACTCAATCTGATCTACCATCAGATCCGAAATGGTCCTTTCGTCTTCGGGGGTAATCTCTCCGTTGTAGCGATCGGACAGGAACTCCGCTGTGTCGAAGTTGGTAAGTAGGTTGAAGGCGTCGATGACGGTAACCGTTGTGTCGAGCTTGGCTAGCTGATGGAGGCCCCCGAGTTCCACGCTGTCATTTCATTTAGTATAGTCATCTCTTGCATGTGTATATTGCCGGGGAGGGGGATAATTACATGTGGTTCAGGATCTTCTTCCCTTCTTCATCGGCGACGTCAGCTTCCAACATGGCAGCGCTGAACTCCGCCGTGAAGGTCTCCGCCACCTGCATTGGCTCACTAATTCCTGTGCTCTCGATCACTACATACTGTACGTCGTCCTGCTTCGTAAGTTGAGCTAGTTCCTCGAGCAAGTCTCCACGTAATGTGCAGCAGATACACCCGTTCTGGAGTTGAATGAGGGTTTCCTTCGTTTGGGACACACGGTGATTTTTGACGAGGGTTGCATCGATGTTTAGACTGTGAGCTTGTCAGTGTGTTCTTCTTTGGTGGAGCATCTTCTGCCGCAGTATTTCAGGGACTTACCTGCTCATATCATTGACAATGACAGCAATCTTGAATCCATGGTCTGATTGTAGGATGTGTTCCAGGAGCGTTGTCTTTCCGCTGCCCTATTTACTTCGCTATCAGCCTGTTCCTCGCAAGGTGAAAAGGGATTTGAAATGGTCTCCGTACCAGGAACCCCGAAAGAAGGGTAACTGGAAGCTGTCGGAGTCTTTTGGCGCTATGGATGTTGGTGGTCGTGGGAAAGGTAAAGGTCTCAGGGCCGGAATTGATCGTCATCCTGGTGGGCTATCAGGTTCTCAGGTTATAGGATGATTAGTAGATTAACTAAGTTAGTAATAATTGACACGGGGGCTTCGATCTCCATGCGATTATATATCTCTGTATGCTCACCCCCAAGGTTCACCGGTATACATAGAGACATAATTCAGAACCGTGCTCATGATTGGTTTGTGCGGCTTGAAGCCTGTCTCCAGTCCGACCACAAAGGTACTTTTGATAAATGTTCTTCCAAGGTACTTGTGTTCTGAGCCAGCACAAGGTCCTCACTCATAAGCGGCCTATTAAGAAGGTCGACAAATAAATGATGACGAGGGAGTAATTGTGGTCATTGCCATTGGCTCTAGTGACTTCTATTCCATGGTCATTGTGGTACAGAAAGGATCTTGTGCACGGTGTTGGAGGAGATTCTATAGGGATAAATCACTCACTGCTGCGCCTTACGGGAAGGATACCAGACTTTGAGACATGCTGCGTAGAGATTCAGTATATTTCTAAGGTTGGGGGTATCTATCTATCAATAAGGGGAAGAACAGTCGTGTTAAATGCAGCCTAAGAGATCGATCGTCGGCCGCCACTTGGACATCACTCATCAATAAACCTGGCAAACGTGGTAGAGCGTTATCTAGAAAAGACTCCGATATCGAGGACAAATCAAAAGCCTGTGAAGAAGTCCATATTCCATAGTTCAGGTAGTCCATAGTCCGCTGTGTCAAACAGATTTCCAAAGTCAAGAGGCTAAAGATTACTCGTCAGTGCCAGAAAGGGAAGGATAGGGTAAAAAGGAATATTCTTACGGAAACAGAAGTCGAATCGTAGGAAACCAATGCAGGATCGAACGGTATCTCAGGAGTTGCAGAGTTCAAGCTCGGTGTCGAGGCATCCGGCTATAACTAGATCAGCGGAATTCGACGACTGTCTCAAGATAATAGTACTCACAATCACAGGGCCTTTTTCTCGCCGGATATCCGCCCATGCGTCTCCTCGAATCAACCGCTCGCATTCCTTGATGGATGTTGCAGCCACCTGCTCGACTTTCCTTACAGCTTCTTCCCCGTTCAGACGCGCCTTAACGGATGCTACAGCCATAGCGAGGAAAAGAAATGCCTTGCACCCTTTTCCCCTCGGGGAAATCCGACCCCCGAAGGTATCCAGCGTATGCTCCACGGCCCGAACCAGGACATCCTGCTGGGACCGTACCAAGTCATTCAGGGAACTCAAGGAGCTGTGCTGGGCAGGCAGCGGTTTCGATGATGAGAACTCGCTAGCTTGTAGGGAAAGCTCAACACACACGGTGATAGCAGCATGGAAAAACTCGTCGCGGAACATCCCTCCACTTAGCTGTCCTAAATGTGGGCACGCCTGTGCTTCTGGGAGACTAACAGCGGGGGCATCCAGTTGAGAAAGTATTTCTAAAGATGACTCGAGACAGATCTTCCGTGAATAGGAGAATTTAGGTGACAATTGCACGCTAAGGGAGAATGGGCGGTGGAGGATAAGTAAAAATCTAACCATAATGAACAGCAAGAACGATCTGGTGAACTGCAGGCTCTCAGAGGACATGGGTGTGGATGTGTTATCAGGAAACAAAGCCAGGGCATCGTTCCTATACTGAACCAGTTGTTCGCTCAGACGCAATGCCTCATCGTAAGACAAGGTGAATTTCAGACTATTGACCAACCTCGCTATCCGAACGCGCAACGGCAATGACCGCGAAAGCAGAACCTGGAAACTGCTACGTGTCACCACCATGGTGTCCTTAGGGAGAACGTCCTCTGCCATATCCTCCGTCAAGTCTTCATCCTCATAGTTTGACGGTGGATCACAATCATATTCATCCAGATCGATTGAAGGAGGCATGCCTCCATCCAAGGCTGACTGCAGGTCCAGTTCTAGGACAGTAGCCCACAGACGACGACGCATCTCAGCCCAAAACCTAGTCATTCTGGGAAAGCGCGCTGGGTTCCGGTGCAACCCTATCATCATAGCAGAGCGGATCAGAGAACCTGAAGAGATCCAGACGACATCCCCATCCGTGGCATCCGCCTGGCGTGCGAGGATCAAAATACACTGGATCTGCAACATGTTGAAGTCAATTGTCGAGCTAACATTGATAGAGGCGATCCAAGATTGTACCGCCATGATCCACCTTCCTGCGGCACGATGTAAAGTATCTTGCTCGTTAAGTCTAGTCGTCGGGCTAAAGAAGCAGCTGCTGGCAGCCATCACCGTCAGGAGCTTAGCAATAAAGGCCATATCCGTGAATTCGGTACCCGACCAGTATGCCTCATATTGCTTGAGAAATGTCGGAACGTGCAAGACCCGATAGGTCGTTTCGAAGGTGGACAAATACAGATTGACTAGCTCATCCGCGACTCTTCGGTGTGGAAGCAGCTCTTCAAGGGTGAAAGCTATCTCACGGTAGGCACGTTGATGATCTTGCTTCTCTCGCGATAGCACTTCGCCCCTGAATTTCTTCAGCTGGAGATATTCCGTGCTTTTGGACTTTTTCTGCGTGCGTCGGCCTTGGAAGTAGGATGCCACATCTTTGAGCTGTACACATTTAGCATAGGAATATTACCTGATGCATTGATACTTACAAATGAAAAGGATAAGGCTGAATGACAGCGTCCACAGTATCTCGTTTTCCCATTCTTTCCCCTAAAACTTGCGCTCTCCGGTAAGTATTTCACCTCGTCGCTAAGATATTGAGAATCTGAGACTATCCGGGGCCCATAGTCCGACACCGATTCGCACGCCGAACTGTCTGGGGTTTGGATCGACCCGGCTTTGGACAATGCACTCTCCAACACCTGCACGCGATGCCGGAGCTCCTGCACTTCTTCAGCTCTTCCCTTGGGCTTGTTGATTCGATTTGAAGACTGGTGCTTCGAGTCGAAGACGTAAAGCCCACTGTGGACTGGACTGCCACTGGGCCCATAGACTCGGCCGGAAGCGTTACGAATAGGCCGAGAATCTAACGGCGGGGCGGGCGCGGGCCCCGAATAAACACAGAGGTCAGGAGTCTTCGACTTCATACATTGGGAGCACGGTAATGCTCGGTCGCATTTCAGCTTGCGACGTCTGCAAACAGTACAGGAAAGGGCTGGTCTGCGCCGTCGGGGAATTAAGTCCGGGGATGTCGACGTTTGTCCAACGCGATCTTCGTACATGATAATGGCGGTCGGGGTCTATCCCGCGGACATTTATTGATTCCAAGTCAACAGTAGCGTACTAATACTACTGTAGAGAAACTGACGGAGGAATTGGTACTCGGCTGAGATATTCCCGAATCCCTATTCCGTATAGGGGTTGATCATTGAGAATCAGGAGAGGGCGTAAAACCGCAGGGTAAGAAGCAAATGCTCGGAGTATCAGATTTGATCTTTCAATTTTGGTTTCTGATGGCCTGATCAGTGACTTTTGTGATTATGAAGTCACGAATCCCGATCGGAGCAAAGATTTCACTTTCGGTCTTACGCTTTTGAGTAATCCCGGAGGTCATTGGCTCGGAGTTTCTGGATCTGGTAGTTGATCCCCGACCTGCCTTTCTGAGATGTTGAACTCACGTGTACGGAGTACTCCGTACTACTACTCCGTACTTTAGTATAACTACTACTTTCTATACCCTACAGCCAACACATGTGGAAATTTACATTTAGCAATGCGATACCATGCCCTCATTCGTACCCACCACATTACATCCCGCAAAAAGGTCGCTACGCTGAGACAAGCCGCATCCGTTCACAATTGCTTTGTCCTCCTTCGATCGGGTGGGATTCCTGGCATCATGTATGTTGAATCGAAGGAGAAAGATGCTGTCGAGATGTGGGTGAGCGTGGTACGCAGTTTGAGATATAAGGATTTCCAGCTTGTGACGAGGCCGGGAGTTGTTACGGAGGAGGATCAGAATCAGAATGATAATGAGAAACCAAAGGAGGATAAGAAAGGCAACAGGCGAGGAGTGGAAAGGGATAGAGATCCTAGAGCCAGGCTAGAAGAGGTCGAGACCGTCAAGGAGTTCGCGAGTATAATGGAAGAAAAAGGGATATGGAGGTGGTGGAGGAAGGGGATGGGATATATGGGTTGAAAGGGCGAGTATGCGTCCTGTATTGCAGTATCGAGCGCCGGAGAGATTGAGCCGCTGCGACCCATATCTTCCAAAGACCTTGTCGGCGTCCTGACCGGAATTGAAGCAATCTGCTTCTTGAGAGCAGTGGTTGAATGGTTACTCCATACGACCAGCTCTGTTACCAATATGGATTGTTGGAGTTTCTGAAACTGTGATCGATCAAGTGCATCCGATCCAGAAATTATGATGTTCCGGAAGCTATTTACAGCAGGCTACGTGAAGGATCAATATCGTCTCAATCACTACTATGTCTCGCGTGGTCCTGTTACCGGATTATCCCCCGGTAATGTGTGAAGAGGCCCATGCTGGCCTAATTTCTCTGTCGGAGGAGGTACATCCAAAGGATAAGCGATCGGGGCCAGTGTCCTCTTTTGGGCTTTTGTGATCGAACATTCCGGATCGCTTAACCCTTCTGGCCCTGTACATGTCTCCATAGCGTTCTGTAGGGCATCCTGGTCTAGCCAGCCGTTGAGAAAATCTCCGTGCAGACCGTACCCTGTCGGGTCGCCCATGGCGTATACCCAATTTTGATGGTCCGGAAAGGGCTCTGTGTTAAAGAAGAATTCCAGAAATATCGAATAGACTGCTACCGGATGAGTCTGCGGGCAGACACCGAGGTTGTAGTCTCCAATCGCGGGATACGCCATCTAAATCAATACTATCATCAGTTCGAGCATGCCATAACCATCCGGGCTTTACCCACGTGGCTCCGATGATCCGGGCTGTCGAGGGTTTTCCCATCCCAGCACGAGGGGAAAAAGACTTGGGACCTCAATTTCAAGCATGGCTTCTGGGGAAGATGTTTGGTTTCGCTTGAAGTTCCATCCTCGTTGATACACATGTGGGATATAGCCCGCTGCGCAAAATCGGTATCGTTATAGGTTCTGCAGCTATGTCAGCTCCCCGTCTTGCGTATCTGACCCTTGGACCTCTGACCGGAGAAAGAGATCCCCAGCAACTACACGCAACCCGGCCGGTGGTGCCAGCGGGTATCTGGTTCCATCGCAGGATGTCACGTTCGGGGAATAATCGCACGCTCTGTTGAGATAGTATATCGCCTAGTTTAGGTTGTCAGTTTCGGACCGGAATTCGCTCGACCAGAATGTATAACGTGCGCTGCTCTCATATTCGATTGTTTCAAACAACCCATCTTGGGTTTGATGGTATAGTTGCGGAATCCAATAGTTGCTCCTGTCGATCTCAATTCCACAGGTTGTTTGGTTGGCATTTTTCGCGGTCTCAGTCGTCATCTGCCTCTGGAATGCTGTGCCCCCTGTAACAACATGTGTGTGGGAGGAAGGCTTTCCAGGAGACACAATGGGGTCAGACCGCTGGGTTGTTAGGGGCAAACAGCTGAACGTGAATATTTCATTCATTGTGTGAGAAGAACTGGAAACTGAATGACCGAATAATGCAAGTGACAAAATTGTTGCCATCCCGCCATATATTTTGCAACCGTTTAGTGTCATCCTGGACTGGATGAGGAGGATATGGTAAGCAAAGGGTTGTTTACTCGCTTTGTGTTATACAGGAGTTGACTCTGTTCCTATTATATATCTTCTGCTGCAGGCTTGAGTATTTTGTTGGATACTGTGAAAGCTAAATATGCATCTCACCATACCAGTGGAATCCCTAATAGCCACAGGGTGAGAATGTGCATATCCTCTAAATACAGGGTGCATTGTTCCATTGCTTAATAGGGGAAATGAAACTGTCTATCTTGTTTACATTATCCGTATATTGAATTGCAGCCAAGACGCAAACCGTTAACACCAACCATGCTCTACCAAATGTGCATTATGCAGGATCATTTGAGTCAGAAGACTCCAAATGATCTGTAGGGGGCCAATCAGGGGCCGGATAACTGAGAAGTTTACAGATGTCCTGCTTGCTTCATTAGCCAATGTCTTCAGTATGATGCAGAAGTGCAGCACTAACCTTTCGACGGCGGCGGAAGTCATGATAAATACCCTTCCATACCTCTCGATTCCGGCATCCACTCTCCTGCGGCGTGCCAGGGTTCTGTTGGCACTTGGGCAACATCTCGGCCAGCAACTTCTGCGGCCACATAACCCATGGTTTAGGCAAGGGCCAGTCGGAGAAATGCACAAGCTTAGCTTCCGATAACACTTTATCTGGATCCCAGACTTCATAATCGTTGCCCAGGAAATTCCTGTGATCCTCAGCGCGGAATTCGCCACTCACTAAGCCGTACTGCCGATGTGGAAGCACAGTGGCCGAATCGGCATAGCGTTCGTTCAATAATTCCATGTCGTATCTATGTGCTGAGGATATGTTGACCGACTTTTGTCCATACATGGCCGGTAGCGCTGCCTCTATGAGAGCTTTATACTCATTGTAGGACGGTTCGATTACAATCAGAAGAGACGACAATTGCTTGGTAGCTGGAAGTTCCCAATACGCCCGCGGCATCGCCACTTTCGCCGGAGGGAGAAAAAATAGCTCATCCATGTTCTGTAGGACGTTGGCGTCGGAATCGAGGTGGATTATCCGATCGTACTCGCTTTCGCCGAAGGCCAGTAATTTAGAGATGCTCTTATCCCATGGTTCGCCAGGTCCTGCTCAGACTCGGGAAATCTCATCAGCCCTTGGCTTTCCACCCGGTTCTCAGTTATGAACACATACCGGCTCCTGGCTTGATCATCTCCATGTCAATTGGAATCAGCATTACATTTAATTTGTCTCGTGCCATCGCCAACAACTGGCTATCCCTATCACGCTCGCTTTCGACCGTGACGTCCCAATCTTCAGGGAAGAACAATACTCGCTGCGCCCGACTTCCTAGTCGTTGTAGGGCCTCAAAGATCATAACGGCGTTACATAGATAGGCGCTAGATGTCGCATATTGACTGTAGGCATAACGGGACCAATCCACAAGGTCGTAGTTTATGTGAGGAAGCGTTGAGGGTTGAGGACGCTCCCGTCGGAGCCAAACAACAAAAAGAACGAAGAGGACAAAGACTATCCAAGTCCGGATGCGTCGGAGTTGCCGTTTGATTATGGTTAGGCATCGTTCATCGGGGATGTCGAAGAAGTCATCTTCGGAGGATTGTGAACCTCTGCGGTATGGGAGCCTCGGCACTTTCTTAATCGCCATCTCTAATAGTACGATTGGATAAAATAGTAAGCCATTGCTGGATTGAAACGCAAAGAGCGCATTTACTTCGGGGGGGAGGAAGTCTGAACGCGCGTTCAAAGTTGTCTTTATTGTTGATCGGCGGATCGTACCTAGTCAGATTCGGCGCACGTGATCACAGGAGTATTGGGGAGTTAATCTTGGACGTGATCATTCCTATTATTGCAACACCTAAGGCAACTGGGACAGATCCTTTGGATAATGGAATTCGCTCCGGGGCTACATGTAGCTCGTACGATTCGCCGAAAGAGAAATTGGCGATATCCATAAAGGAGATAGAAAACCATAAGAATATCCAAACAAGGAAGGCGAACAGGGTCTCAATAACGGCAGCTGCGGCGAGGTGAATGCACCGAGAAGACTCAGGATACATACCTAATGGTAGGAGTCCAGTACTCTCTCCAGCTGCTGTGGTCATTTCCCTACTACGGCTTATCATCTACTCGTTCAATCACCACGACCCTCAATGATTTCAAGTTCTTCATGCGTATTGGTCATCAGTCATAGTCTTATTCGTGTCATGACTTCTTATAAGTAAGCAAGTGGGTAAAGAGACGAAAGGATCTATCACACATAGCCACCAGGGCCCCAGGAAATGACGGGCAGGAGTATCAACCTTCTTTATCCAGAGTGAAAACCTGTAGTAGAGAAAATTAAAGAATTGACGCTCATGGACCCCTTTATGTTTCAAGAAACGCCCACCCTCGAAGGATTTTTTTTTTTTTTTGTTTTTGTTTTTGTTTTTGTTTTGTTTTTCCCACCCAGAGGCAAAAAGAAAAAGAAGCAAAAAGAGGTGTGTTCCGCAGTTGACGACTGGGAAACACCAATAATAATTGTGGTGGAAGTAAATTTATGCAAGCCGTCAGATTAGCTCACGGAAAAGCTTGCAGAAGGCGTTTTCGGTACAAGCCATGGGCAAACTACTATCCTCCTAGGATATGAAAGCCGGTTATCGCCGCCAACCCACGTTCCATATTACATGTGCGATATCTTTGGCAGTATTGACAGTATCAATCACTCGGTCAAAGTAACTAGCATTGGTGGATTCCGCATCATCGTACGAAATCCTTGAGGATGATAGGTAATTTGCGTCCAGCTCCGCATCATCTTCAGGGTTAACAAACCACGGTCGACTTCGCTCTGCCGGATCTTGTAATCTTTGGGTCGGTTCCCAATTGAAATCGAAATCATTATCTGCTTCGTCCAGGAAGAAATTCACCGCAGGGTCGGAGGCTTGGGTTGCCCCAGCAGAATGGGAAGAGGCGTATGATGAGAAGTAGCCAGACCATCGATTGAGTATTGAATCCGTTGGCGGCTCCGGAGTGTCGCCCCGATACTTAAGGGTAGTAGATGGAAGCGGGGCAATTGTCTTATTATCACTGCTAAAACTGCTTCGAGGCGTAGCACTCCCGTCGCTCGTTGATGTCTGCCAGGAGCTCTGCCTGATCATGAAAATTCCGTCCTCAGAAGACGAGTCGTCTTTCATTATTGTCGGCCAATCCTCATCCTCATCTTTTGCCTCAACCGCGATACATTGGACTACCTCGTTGTTGAAATGTATATGGCGCTTTTCGCAGGGTGAGCCGGTTCCAGAAGACCCATTGGTAGGTGTGGCACTGCGAGAAGTTTGTGAAAATCCCTCAGAAGACTGACTATATGTCTGTCCTAGTTTCGATGGGTAACGGTAGAAGGACGGTCGACTACGGTTGACCTCCGCTTCCTGTGCCTTCAAAATGGCTCCCGCATGCTGTAAGAGAGTATGCTGTGACAGGGAACGTTGCAGTATGGTTTCAGAAGCCGTCCTCTTCTTTAATATCGGCTTCCGATCTGTAGGCGTTTCAAGGCGGCTCGGAGGCGGCGAAGCGTTAGAGACAGCTTTGCGCTTATTGCACGACTTTAACGGGCCATATAGCCAAGTCACGTCATAGTCTTTCAACCTGAGCGACAGTGGTTAGACACAGGATCCAAAGGGGACACAGAAAGAGAAGTCCAATGTAAGAAGACAATCTGACTCACCAGTTGAGGGTTTCCGGTGACACTGTTCCCAGCCTCAGCTTCAGCTTTGCCCAAGTCCGCCACGAAGCATTCTCTAGCCTCACACCGTGCTCATATACTTCCCTTCGGGTAACTACATAACGCCAAGAGGCCCAGATATCCTCCTCCTTCCACTCATGAGAAAGGTAATCAACGTGTCTCGATGGTTCCTCCTCAATTGAACTATCGTCGGCTGGTCTGGGTAGGTTCACTCGTTGCATATCCGAGAATGACTCGGTTGAGGCCTCACTGGGGGCTTCTGATATCTTCGGAGCGTATGGGCCAGCGTCATAAGAGGGCAATATAATCTCATCTTCGTCCTGTCCGCCACGTACACAGAGTGAAAGGTTGCTGAGGGTTGTGGGAGCGGGAACGGGAAGTAGGTGACCAGTAGCAGCCTGGGTAAAATCGGGAGACGGGGGGAATGGAGAGAGTGCAGAGGAGATAATTGGACTGGGGCAATCTCTTGGAGAGTATTCATCGGCAGGGGACTTGATCGTGGCCATATCGGAGTCTTCCAAGAAGTATCTCTGAGCAATTGGGCACCGTAGAGGATCGGGGGAAAGTCGGGTGTGCCTCTCTTGCGAGGCAGGGAGCACGGCAGCCATCATCACCGAAAAATACCAATCATTTGAGGTGCGATATTGCGAACTAAATTCTTTGTTCCTTCTCTAATGGGGGGAGGGGAAGGTGGAGGGGAGATGGTCGATGTGTTTTGAGGGGGGTTTCAAGGCAACTAACTATAGGTATGTATCAAGGGACCTCAGGTGGTAGAAAGATAAAAGGACGGAAATTGCCAAGATGAAAAATAATTCAGAACGAGAGAGAGCAGGAAGTCATTTTAGAGAGGAGAGATGGCGTAGATCTGATGGGCATGTATCCGAAAGATGAGATCAAGAATACCTAAAAGGTAGATAGATAATGGGCGGACCGATGAATGGAGAGTGGTGCCTTTTAAGCTTTCCAAGGTACCAGCGGGCTTTTCAGGTAAGAACCTTGGAGAAGATCCGGCGGTAATGGGATTGTAATGGTCGCTCTGGGGGGAGGAAGCAAAGAAAAAGGTACAGATATAAAAAGAAGATCCAAGGAGAGAAAGGATGAGAATGATCCGGTAAGATGATAGATAATAAGATTTCTAATGGAAGCGGCAAATTTAGCAGAACCACTGGGTAATGCACAGGAAACAATGAAAGAAAGACCAGAAAGAACTTAATACTTAGTTGTCGTGGTGAAAGGAAGCACTGGAAGGAATATATTCACAAACGGTGAAGTTGAACATGCTGGTAGGTACCTATACTCAGATACATACTCAGAATAATAGTGTATCAATGGGGTAAGATGGAAGGGAAGACGGTGGTAAGTACGGAGTAATATAGAGGCAAAAACCGTAAAGAAGGGAATTTTGTAATCTTTTTTTTATTTGTATTTATTTTTTTTTTTCAACAAAAGAAAAAAGAAAACAAATTAAAAAAAATAAAAATGAAACTGCAAAAAAAGAAGGGCAGTGGCAGTAAATTGCCACCAGGGACAAGGGAAACTTACTGCATTAGTTTAGTGTTACTACTGTGTTACTACACGACAACTACCTACTACTAGTAGTAGTACAAGTTGAAGGGCTCCGTACAAAGAGAGTTGGTTTCCCATTCATTGGCCGGAAGCAGAAGGTGCAAATCCTGAATCGTGATGCATGAAATGGGGGCCCCACCTCGAAGATAAACCACTGACGAAGGTAAGTACTGGTATGTATCTAGCTTCCAGTCTCGCCCCCTCTTTCCACTACTATCAACCCCACCTTTTGGGGGGGAGGGGGGTTTGGCCCGTCCAGACTTTGGCTGCTCTCATTGATAACGAACTAACTTGATCAACCCCCATGGAGAACCTCTGCGGGAACTCAAATAGAACCTTGTCTAGATTCTTTTTAGTTCTCTTACGTCTGCATAATATACGCCGGAGGAGAACTCTGTAGTCGGTATTTATGTACATAGGAACGTACTCCCAACTGAAGAATTCTCTAGGGATGTACTCCGTACATACATACTACTCCGTACTCCGTATACTGACTGACTTACTACCACCTCATGGTGGAATGGAACGTGCGTTGCACCACCTTAACCTAACCTTATAGTTATCACACTAGCCTGGTAATCCTGGAGGTCTTGTCGGCAGCTTAGTCGGTTTCTTTGAAAATGGTAATGGTTACCTTTTTCAACAGATAGAAGTCAATAATTATTAAAAAGACTGCAGGATAGAGAATAACTACTACTAGTAGGCTACTGATTAGGTAGTCTTCTCCCTGGTATTCTTTGGAATTCCATATCGTTGAGCTGTCCGTGGCCACTTGATTTCATTTTTCTTCTTTTCTCTGTGCAGTTTTCCTTCGGGGTAACACGGAATGCACTCAATTCTCAATACCCGAAATACCAAACAAACAACGATAATCCCACCAATCAAGTATTCTGAGATAAGTAGGAGATTGAAGTAGGTACGATTACTACCGACAGTATGCACGGGCGTTGCATGTTGATTGATTATTGACAGCTTGCAGATTTTCGAGACAAGGATTTCCGGGGATTGATGGGCGGTCTCTTCAGGTTCTCTCTCTCTTCTCCACAGGCTCGCAACTAGTAGCTTCAATAACATTAGGAATTAACGTTCCTGATCTTCCCGACACACCTTTTTTTTTTTTGGTGGGGGTTTATAAATTCTGCTTGTGGTGGCAAAGAACAGAAGTACAATGCATAAATTCTTTCTCATCTGAAGTGATTTCATAATGATAGAACTCCTTCTACCGGGTAGGAAGCGCAAGTAAAATATTCTATGTGTATTTGAGTCTTTTTGAGATATATAACTATCTGAGGTACTCCGTACTGGTGGTAGTTAATCTAGGTTTGAGGATCCGAGCGCATCTAATACCGAAGTTCCACTACATGGCTTACTATCTTTAGTGATGGACAAATAGACTTCCTCCTTTAGGTAACAGGTAGAAAGGCCTATCCGTGTGAAAGTTTCTTGAACCAAGGAAAACGCGTGCAGAAAAGATGAGGTGGCAATGGGCATGTGTTTTTTGAACGGAATGAAATTTCCTTGACAATCAGCATCCATCAGTGAGTTGGTTTAATTCATAGACATAGGATATCGCCCAACTAAGAAAGAGACATTTCGTACCTACCTTATCATGGAGCAGTACATTTAAAAAGTCGATACTACGGAGTACAGAGTACTAGGTACATACATACATACATCCATACCTACTAGTGGTTGATGATTAAGGGCTCATGAAAAATACAACAGCGTATTCTCTAACCAGGATACGTAGGTATTGACTGTCTGTCGTAGCATATTTGAGCACAAAAATAAAAATAAAAATAAAAATAAAAGAAGAGAGGGAAAGGTCAATATTGGTCTTCTCCGCTTCTCTCAAAAGCCTGAATCTCCTCCGGAGTACGGAGTAGACTATGATTACTTACTGCTGTAGTAATATTGCGGAGTACTGAGGCACAGTACTTTTCGCCTGTGCGCAAGGTCTAGATGACGCAAGATCGAAAATCCTCCTTGAGTTCATGTAGTCGGGGGAGGGGCAGGATGAGATGACTGAAACCACCGATATTTGGGGAAGATTTTTGGAAGTTTGAACAGCCTCGGGCTGGACTCGTTAGAAGTTAGAACCTCGATCCTTTTAAGCTCGAGCGAACACACTAGGTATCGTTCCGTGTCCAATTATCTTACTCCATGATCTCCACTTGCAGCAACGGTTGGCTTTCCAAGTGGATCCTCTCAAACCTTGTATATTAATTGTCGATCATCTTACCAGCACAGTAGTACTATACAGTACGGAGTACGGAGTACAGAGAGGTATGTATGTATGTACATACATACATACTCCTATATGTGCACCGCAAACTAACACCCCAACTAATTATGTATGTCATCTAGGACTCGGACAAAATCTCTCTCTCTCTCTCTCTCTCTCTCTCTCACACACACACACACACACACACACATCTTGTTATCCAATGACCTGTTACCAATAAAGCTCTGCTCACATCTTTCACCCGGATCAATACGCGGGGGATGAGATTTTCGTAATTTGAGCGACATATAACCTAAGAAATTCCTTGTGGTCTGCGTGGCCTGGATTCGCCTGGTTCGGTCTAACAAGCGGGAGTGGCATCTCAATTTTCAATTGATCACTATCCGTATTAGATAGTGGGATAGAGGCGAATACTGACAGAGCCTAAACCCGACAACGATGGTTTGGAGTCCAGAAGCTAGTGCCCGTGCTCCTGCGTGGCTTTCGCGGATAACCTTTCGCTACTGATATGGACTTGGAGTCCCACCCATTGGCTCCTAGAGACTGCCAACTGTCAATATTGATGAATCTTGTTTGGGAACGGAAAGGATCAGATGCGGCCCATGCCATCACATTCCGACATGATCCTTTCGCACGCAATCCCCCGTAGTTGGAGAACAGGGTCAAAGCAGTTCAACTTCGCCCCCAAGTGCTCCTCACGCGAATTCGGCTGCCTCCATTTCCTTGGCATAGCAGATCGTACAGTAACTCTGTGGGGGTCTTGCCAAAGGTACAGTACAGTTCGGATCCTGAAGAACTATTCAGTCTTCGTTCTGGATGCAACGATCTAGACCAGAAGGTCAACATCTCCCGCTCCCAAATTGCTAGAACCTCCATTCCAATTAGGCCAAGTTGAACGTAACCTAGACAGCCCACAGGACCGTATCTCACCCTTGTCAGGAGACAATTACTCTATCGCAACCTCTTCATTTACTGGCAGGCGCATATCTCTTTTAATGTATAGGGATGTCATCGCTTATGTCTATCATAACATGCCTCTGTCACACAATTAACCAAATCTCAACTGATTCCGCAATTAGCATGAGATAAGGGTTGCCCGGTAAATCCCAGACCCATTTGATCTTTTAATACAGGAATACTACCATAGTATAACAGCTGTACGGGTCGAATCTGATCCTGGCGTCTGTAGTAGATAGGACCAATTAGTACATGTTCTAGGGCCTGTGGATGCTGGGAAGTCTTCATATTCTTTGATAATTGGCACCCCATGTAGTCGAAAGAAAGATTTTCTCTTCTGTTTTAACCTCTAGGTAAGACAGAAACTGTGTGCAGTTCAAAGAAACTGCAAGACTATTCGAAGTTGATCCATTTCATATTACTATAGGCCCTCACATCACTTGCTTCTCCAAGTGCTCGCTCCTCCGATCGACTTGTTGAATATCATTAGCACTGTTGGTTAAAGCCAGACTACATCAATATGCACAAGATGAAAAACCTTATTATAGTGTCTGGTATAGAACTTCCATTAAATGTTAGCGATTTATTATTCCCATCGAAGACGGACATTATACGCCTGTTTTGCAAAAACTTCTCGGGGTGGCTTTCAAGACTTGTCGAGCCGTTTGCCTCAAACCAAACCGCCAATGTGCTTGGCGTGTTGGTTTCAGTATTATCCCGGCGCGATTTCAGTCCTACATGCTGCTGTGGTGGTGCTAGAGCATACCTTGTTCAGTGGCTCTGCCTGCGTCCTCATCGATCATGAGGTTCGTATGTCCACGTCCCGTACCCCGAAACCATTCGATCAGTCCATCTATCTACCTACTACCTAGGAAAGACCAATGCTTGCATACAGCATCTGGGTTCGTTCATCCCTATCACTCCTCAGAGAGGTATCATAGAAGCTTTGCCGATCAGATATGGAAGGGCAGTCAAGGTCGGTGCACAGATTAAATAGGCCTTGTTTCCAGAAACGTTATCGATGTCCAATAGGACATTCAGGGTCTTAGCCGTCCAACCCTGGGCGAGAATGGTACCTACGATCTTCGCATACCCGTCAATACTATACTCCAGGCTGGTTGTTAGGGCATAGATATGGGTAGAGTAAGGTCTGCCATGGGACCCACTGACACACCCCTTTTCCTGAAAGTCTCATTCTGTTTCGATATTCTGCAGATGTTGAAATTAGTCATGAGAAAGAGCCTAGTCCTCTACTACCGTTTGGCCCTAGCCCAGATCTGCATCAACATTGTGATGCTGTACTAATCATGAAGTTGCTGCCACATTTGATAGTAAGATGGAATTCTGAGAGCGAGTTGTATCGCGATTTGAAATATCAGGCTTCGTGTTCTATACCATGAGTAATCACCAGAACTGAAGCTTACAGTACACAAATGTAACCAGCCAAGGGAATACGCTCCGAAAGAGGACCTTATATGCGTGAAGGTAAACAAGCAAATTGAAGCAATGTGCATAACATAGAAGAATCACATGATCCGGGCCTTCTGCCGGTTGTACTCTACCGCCCTGTGGAATTGTATGTACTCCGTACTGTACACATACGTGCCTAATTCATATCACCGCGCTGATGATCGACTTTACCCGCAAAGCACTTTCCTGCTCTTACAACTAACAAGCACCCCTAGAGAACTCGAGCAACACTTCTCAAAAATGGCTGAAGTAGTGCAATCGGGTCCTGTTGATCCTCAGGCCCGCCATGTTGTATATTGCGGGGGTGAGTCCCCTCTTTTTACTCTTGTGTGATGTGACGCAACGGAAGGGCTTTCTTGCCATGATTTTGATTTCGGCATCGCTGACTTGCTTGAACTACTAATAGTTTGCACACTTCCTCCAGAGGTATAATATATTTTTTTTTTTGCAGCTTTACGAGATTTGATCCACATCACATCGGTCTCCGGACTGGAGACGGCACAATTTGCAGAATGATTGACTTACACTCTCCTAGTATTGTGAGTTTGGCGGAACGGCAAAAAAATGTGAAGAATGGTTGAAAGAGAATCAGCCGGAACTATACCAACAACTCCACTCTGAAGGTACAGCAAAAATATCGTCCCAGTACAGGATAGTCAAGAAGAGACTAACAAGCTTGCGCTCGCCTGTAGAAGCCATCAGCGCCAATTTGTCGACCCTTTCCGTATCTGCCCAGGAGCGCGCAGCAAAGGATGCTGCTAAGAAGGAGGCCAAGGCTGCACTGGCAGAAGCACGCGACGCAGAGCGCAAAGCCGCCTCTAAGGTCCAAATCAAGCGTGTCGAACGGAACAAACGCAAACACGTCACCGTCATTGCCGGCTTGGAGGTATACGGTCTGGAGAATAAGAAGGTTGCTAAGGAGCTCGGCAAAAAGTTTGCGACTGGTTCATCAGTGACACGGTCTGCTGCTGGAAATGAGGAAATTACAGTTCAGGGCGACGTGAGCGATGATGTCCAGGACTGGTTATTGGAGGTTTATGGAAAGGAAATACCAGAAGCGAACATTGAGATAATTGAAGACAAGAAAAAGAAGGGGAGCAGTTAAGCAATCGGGGACTTTCCGTGGTCAACAACGTTGATGCATAATGTATAAATTTACCGTTGCATATTGGGTATCGTGTCAATAATATACAAGGAAACTTGATAGGTTGTCAAATGGATCAAGGCAGGCCTTGACATGAAAAGATGTACCCCCTGGACTCTAGAAATTTCGTCTCCTTCAGAGTTCATCGAATATTCTCCAAGGGTCTTGGGCAGTAGGTTTCGTGTCCTCAAATGATGGTGTTGGGTTAGTGGAGGGGTGGGGAGGCCGCTCATATCTTTCTCCATGGATACCCGTGGCCAACAAATCCACCCCACTCCCTTCTTCGTGCGCAAGGGTTCGTGTAGAGCCGTTGGCCACGGTCGCTGCTTGCGAAACCAAGCTTGAGTGCGGCGAGTTCGCAGTGATTCGGTTTTGGGCGATGAGAGCCACGGCCAGAATGAGTATTCCTGCTGAAACCACCACCCAAAAGATACGGAGTCGTCGACTGATTCGTATTTGGCACTCAGCCTCTTTCCTCTCCCAGCAGTCAATCTCTTTCCGCATTTCCTCAAGCCTACAACTAAGCGCTTCGGCCCTCATTCTTCCCACCCTCATGCGCTTTTCTAGAGCTTCAATCTTCTGCATCTGAGGCTGGAAGTCTTTCAGTTCGCCGATTTGCTTTCGAATTTCCTGGTCCAAACCCGTGGTCTCCCGTTCGAAGTCACTGAAGAGCTCTGGTGTCGAATCGGAGAGTTCTTGAAATGAAGCGATTGTGGCGTGGAGAGCGGCGAGCTTCTCCAGCAAATTGTAATAAGTATAGTCAAGCCTGCGAGTGATATCTGTTGCAAGTGTACCGATCATCGATAAAGCATATCGTAGATAACTACACGCGAACCTATTAGATCAAATAAGGGGTGCAGTGCATCGTATCACCTACCGCTCTCCTTGTCTCCGTTTATCTCTCACTTGGTCGAGATCATCCAGCGAGCGAATTTCCTGTCGTCTGATTAAACCTAGGTGGTTATTCTGATCGATCTCGTCGAATATACTGCCTTTCCTGCTTCCCGTGCCTAATCCCGTAGTCGATTCAGACCCCCAGCGCGACGGAGTTGTCTCCCTCGTTATCGGCCTCAGTAATCCATGGCCATCATCGGGATCGCTTTCCTTTTCGCGAGTACCGGACCATGTAGGCAGCAAGCCCCTGGCGCTAGGGTTCATTATTCGCGGGAACCGTCCGTCACGGGATTTGCTATGTTTGTGCTTGGGGCGTGGTCTGAACTTGGTAGGGTCTATGGTGACAGAGTCAAAGGCCAGATGGCGGCGGTGTTTGTCTCGGGGGGCACCTGAAGCGCTTGACAGGCCGGGTTGCTTATCGCGATCATTATGATCATGATGCGGTTGTACATTACCATTGCTAAGGTCGGTATTGGACGGCTGGGGTTGAAGGTGAGTGGGAGCGGGTTTGTGGCTCCCAGCGGTAAAAGACCCACGGGTGATGAAAGGCTGTTTGGATGAAGACTCCATTTATGCGTACTAACGTAGTTGGGAACTCAGGAGCACTTCTCCTATTCCTTTATCCGCCTTTACAATAAGTAACATGTGGTTTTTTTTGACACACGATGCCAAGGCCGATCGGCGCACTTGCCTTCAGTTGGTATCTGCTGCCTCGAATTTCGAAAAAGTCCAACGGCCCTGAGTTATCTTTATATATACGAGCGAAATCATAGAGAAGAGAAACAGACAATTCGGTCACCGCTACGTGCAGTATTACCTACCCATGCAAATTACTAAATATATCAAAAAGGAAAGTGGTCAGAAACAAGAAATCCTAATCATATTGGTATGTATGTATGTATGTACATACAGACGTACATACATACATCCTATAGCCCAACTCCTAGTATTGCCATCCAACCAATGACTTTCCCAATGAGAAATAAGTATGATTTGGGTATGAATTGTCCGAAGAAATTCGGATTTGAAAGGGAAGTGAAAATAGAGAGAGAGAGAGAGGAAAACCACATACCCGCCGTACACGCCGAACAAATCGTAAACACGAAGAAGATGATGATGATAAAAGGGGCGACTGAAAAAAGAAACAAATGAAAATAAAAATGAAAAGCTCCATGACGATTACGAGTTGAGCAATTTATTACGCTTTTCTTTGCGCTTCAGGCGTTCGACACGTTTGCGATGCATCTTCTCAGCCATCTTCTCATAGCGTTCCTTCTCGTCCTTTGCGGCCCTGCGTTCCTTAATCCTTTGGATATGCGCCTGTATGGCGAAGTAAGCAAATGCGTTCATAAAAGCCCCCAGCTACTCATAGATATCCCCCTTACCTTCCGTTCGGCCTCCTTCTCCTCCTTGAGTTCCCGTTCGTGTTCTTTAACAGCGTTCTGGTGCTTGCGAGTTTCCAGTCTCTTTGCATACGAGGTCAGACCAGCGGTAGGACGGAATGGCTTTTTATTATCGTGCCAGTTTTTGCCTGCAGGTCCGAGGCAGGAGAAATCAGCAAGACAGGATGGCATAAGTGGGGAGCGAGATTTTATTACATACCATTTTTACGCATGCCCTTTGTGGGCTCGGCGGGAGGAGCTGACAAAGTGGACAACATGGTCAACAATAGAAAAAGACCAAGTCGAAACGGGGCAAAAGATGCGGAACTAGGAGAGAAGCTTTATGATCAAATTGCTTTTTCCTCAGCGTAGGAATTTGGCCGCTCTGCGGCTTTCGAAATTTTGAGGAAAAAGTTATCTTAGACCGATCAGATAAACGGATCTCGGCAGAAGTTTTTACCCGAAGCCCACTGATATCTGCAATGAGGGATTTGCCAGCCACGATTCTTACTCGCGCCTTGGCCTTTTCTACTATTTGCAACCTAAGGATGCTCACTTGCTGAAACTTATCGCGCGTAAGTTCGGGCAGACTTGGAAGCCCCTCGTTGATACCGTACCACAGCACACCGCCCCTCCTCCGAAATCTTGCCTTTACATCCTGTTCCAAGACCTTCTTTCCTTCGATTTTACACGGTAGCATACAATGTCCTATCAATAAAGTCTCTCCACTCCTCTTTGTCTCTTTCGATCTATATACGGAAATTCCCTCCTACTCCCCATGGCGGCTGTAGAACATGCGATCACGATCAAGAATGAAATTTCAATGGAACTCCCTACACTTCCCCCTAATCAGGGTGTCGAGGCCTTTAAGGATATAGTGTTCGGTTCTGTAAGTATTCGGTGTTTGCAATACTCGATGGGGTGCTGTCTGTGCTAACTATTCGCCTATAGGCAGCAGGAATGGCGGGCAAGGTCATCGAATACCCCTTTGATACGGTGAAAGTGCGGCTACAATCTCAACCCGACCATCTGCCTCTTCGATACACGGGGCCAGTAGATTGTTTTCGGCAGTCATTTCAGGCCGATGGCTTTAAAGGACTGTACCGAGGTATCAGCGCTCCCATGGCTGGTGCCGCCGTCGAGAATAGCTGCTTGTTCTGGAGTTATCGCATGATTCAAGATGTTCTTAAGTCGACATGCTATCCTTCGACAGATCCGTTACCATTCTCTGCCTTATTGGTCAGTGGCGCTGCATCTGGGTCCATCACTTCACTTGCTCTCACTCCTATTGAGCTCATCAAATGCAAAATGCAAGTACCTCTCGAGGGTTCCAGCCCAAGGGCCACAAGTCCACTGGTACTAGTTGCGTCCATCTTTCGGCAAGATGGCATCTTGGGGTTCTGGCGAGGGCAGCTGGGAACTCTTATTCGAGAGACCGGTGGGGGTGCCGCCTGGTTTGGGGGCTACGAGGGAGTCTCGGCTCTTTTCCGGAAATATTCCACATCTACCTCGAGGTCCGCAGAACGCGAATCGGCCTGTCTTCCGCTCTATCAACAAATGATCGCGGGAGCAGCAGCGGGTATTAGTTACAACTTTTTATTCTATCCGGCAGATACAATTAAATCTCGAATGCAAACAGAGGATATCACTCATAGGACGATCAATGGCGGACGGCAGACCTTCTGGGGTGCCGGTAAGGCTCTATGGAAGCAACATGGGCTCAAAGCTTTGTACCGAGGCTGCGGGATTACCTGCGCGCGATCAGCACCCAGCTCAGCTTTTATTTTCACTGTATACGAAGGACTTCGGAGTTATTTTTGATCAATTGTTTTTTTGCATTAGAACTTCCTATCCCTCTTTTTTCTTCTTCTCTTTCTGGGTTTTTCTTTATTTTGAATGATACCTCTCACCACGTTCTTCTTCTCTAGACCTGACCTTTTTTTTTCTCATTCCAGTTTATCGATTGATTACTTACTTTCGAGAGAACATGAAAGTTCCAAAATTCGCTCTCTTGTTTGTAGTTCATTTCTATTCTGTATTTATTTCACTCTGTACTACGGAGTAGATCAGATAATTCAATGGTTCTCGCCCCAAACAAGTGGGGTAATGAACGGCATCGTAATCATCCGTTTTATCTCGCTAGGTAATTTATCTACTCCGTACTCCATGTACTCTCATGTACTCCGTACTGATCTATGCAACTCAGGGTACTTCAAGCATTCATAAACATGTCTTCTTCTCAATACACTCTTACAGCCCAGGAGCTTGACATCCTTTCATCCAAGGCGATCGCTGCCAAAGCTATGGCCTACTGTAAGTCACTCGCGATGACTTCCGATCTCTCCTTCTGCATGTTCTTGTTGATCTGAGTATTTCTCTAGGTCCGTATTCTAAATTCCGGGTCGGTGCATGCATTCTCACCCAGTCTGGTGAGTACATCGTCGGTGCCAATGTCGAAAATGCTTCCTACCCGGTTGGCACCTGCGCAGAACGAGTAGCTTTTGGGAGTGCCGTTGTAAGCCGAGAACTCTCCCTTTGAACGCCGAACGAGTCCCTACCAACCTTGACTTGAATTGCACGGAATCCCACTCATTCAAGAACCCCTGTGCAGGTCGCTGGACATCATGACTTTAAAGCTGTGGCTATCGCTACTGATACTGACCCCCCGGCGTCCCCATGTGGCATGTGCCGACAATTGTAAGTTGCCCCCCTCGGCTGGTTCTCTCCTGATGCCCTTCGCCCTTCTTTTCTGCGTCTGTAATTCATTGCTACCTTTCCACCTAGACTTGTATAGCGCTGATAAAAAACCTTTAGCATGAACGAATTTACAGCTCCATCGTTTCCAGTCTACATGTATGGCTCCGGAAGAAACTACACTCTCAAGACAATGCGCGAGGTATTTAGCCCTGTCGATTGCTTCGTATTCTTATCTCTCTCTTGCTATTCATATTCGCTGCCCATTGAAGACGTATTGCGTCATTGGTATTGACTTGTGCTCCCTCCTGTAGCTTCTACCCGACTCGTTTGGACCGGATGACTTCGGTGGCGAAAAGGTGCCCTCGCCGTAGTTGTCGGCACTTGTCTTTCTCCAAGTTTGGTGGACGTCGCCTCTAAATCTCTGTTTCTCTAGCTCCTCAAGTTTGCATAGAACGGCACCATGGTCGTTACTAAAGACCGGCCTTCGCCCAGGTGGTTTTGTGGTTGGCCAACACGCTTGTATCAGTGTAATGGAAGCTGTGCTTCGAATGTTAAGGCGTTTGATAACTTGACTGGTTGTTAAGTTTCCGATTAGAGTCAATTTGCCCTTCATGCTCCGGTGTTTCACTCTTGTCAAGGGAATTGTGGATATGTAATTGAGAAACTCAAGTTCACCAAACACAGCGCGCTAAATTAGATGGATCAAGTTGCACCAAAAAAAAAAGAGGCCTTGAGGTAAGGAAGAGAGGGGGAGCAACAAGCCTACTTTTAGGGCGGGTTCATTTTCGTATATTGAAACTCACCCCCCTATGAATCACAAAACAGTATACAAGACATACTACTTCCGAAATATAACATAAAATCGTAGGATCGCCATGGAGCCGGCCGAAAGCATGATAAAATATAAATGAGGCGACTAGAGCTCCTCCTCCTCATCCGCTTCGGCATCTTCCACACCGAGAAGCTCATCCTCATCATCGACAATGCTGGCATAATCGCCGCGGCGCGCTGCGAACGAACCGCGATACGCGTAGGGCCTCGAATAATCCCTGCTCCGCCCAAGACGAACGTGTCCGCTTACACTGCGCCACAAACCTGTAGCCAAAAGTGGAAGGGCTCTGACAACGGCGACGACACCTGCAACTATCGCAATTGGCGCTGTGACCAACAATGAATTCCGCGATAGTAAGCTCTGCCGGGTGCCAGCGTCTTCACCAAGGCGGATCTGGCCGAACTTGCCGTCCCACCTACTATAGGCATAGTAACCGGCAGCTCCTGCTATAACAAGTGGGGTCACAATAGCGAAGAATAGGCCAACCCCACTGATACCATGCTTTTGCTTATACTGCTCCTCTTTGTTCGGACAGGGTTTGGAGACAAACTGGTCCAGGTTCAATCCACCCTGACATGTTGTTTGGGGAATGCGACGGTATCCGGTTGGCTCCCAATACTCAATTGTATCAAGGTCTTTTTTACAAACTTCCATAGCATCCGGTTTAGGAAGTCCGGGAACGAGGGAACAGCTACCATCGCTTTGAGGTTCGTAGTTGTAATCGCTGACCGGTGTTAGGTTCCGCATATTAATATTCAGACACATGAAGAGCAAGGGGGGGATATTTACCACTCATAATCAGCTCTCGTGCATGTACAGTTCATTCCAATACTGTGAACATGGGGTTCTCGCCAATTGTTCCAACATTCAGCTAACGGGTTCTTGCGATGATATTGTTCAATGTGGCCAAACAGGCAGTTTTTCTCCTGGAAAGGGTGTTTTGGTTCCCAGATGTAATAATCATCGCTCTCGCCCCGGCTTTCGTCTAACAGGCACGGTCTTGAGCGGACACCGCTGAAGTCAATGTTAAACGTCGCCAGTTTATCGCGAACTCCAGAATTCGATACTTTACCCCAAAGAAGGAAGTTTTTCGAAGTATCGGATGGTACAGTTGAGATGTCACCGACCTGCACGTCGACATCTGAGAACTGGAAGTCTTGCCAGCTATCACCCCCATCGAGGCTGTAGTGGAGAAGTTTAGTAGGCTTAGACTCAGGCACAATCACAATGACCGAGCCGGAGTCACCGTATTCCCACATGTATTTACCTTTCTTGACGGACCTCCAGGTAATCCCACCATCGGTTGTGATGAAAGTATCCGCTTCATCTTCGCCGGTTAGATGATCACCAACATTACCCACAGCCATCATTAGGCCAATTGCAGATTCGGAAGCGAAAGTGTCCCGCTCGTCTTTCCGCTCAGTATATCCATGCAGATGAAGTGAGCAGCCATCTGTCCCTTTCCCCGCTACGACGGAACAGTCGAAATTTTTGCCGCTGGCGTCCTTCGTGGGAGGAGGAAGTAACATCCATTGCGCTCCATCATTATGAGTGATCATAGTTTTGATCTTCTTTGGCGCTTTCTTTGACATTTCAGCCACGTTACTGACAATATTTGCAACTGCCACCCCTTCCAGACCTTGCGTCTTCTCGAAATCGACATAACCTAGGCTGTTTCGATTGACTGCATTGATGCTTAGCACGTAGGACGTTCCATTACTGTTGCTCTTAATGATGGGGCCATACTCCGCCCCTTCTATATTGCTCGCCGTCACATGCAGAAAAACAGCATGGGTGGAGCTTTCGAGCACAGTATAGGCGGTTTGAATAGGTACTTGAACATTTGGCGGGAACTGTGCCTTTGCAAAAGTTCTACCATCAATGCTTGTACTAGCCACCAGTGATTTGTCATTTTCTGGGTCTCGTGACGCTACAATAATGAATTCCGACATTGTAGCATAATTGATGACATCGTCGAACTGAACCTCATTGTTATCCTTGAAAAACCCATCGCTTGACACCAACTGCAATCGGCTTTTCCTGCTTTCTTTTTCAAACTTCTCGCAGTAAACGAGATCCGTGCTGTTTGGGCGGCTCCCCCGAGTTTCAAACTCGCATTTCTGCACATAGCTGAGTAGATGTTCCCAGCTCTTACCACGACCCTTTTTTATGAAAGCGTCGGAGTGACAGTCACCGGAATGGCAGTCCACGGCACCGGTCCAGATCAGTCGGTCCTTGTATCCTGGGTGGAAGGCGAGTGTTTGAACAAGGCTATCTCGGGATGGCGGAGCTGGCGCTTCAAAGGGTTTGAAAGTATGGCCACGATCCTCAGTCCAAAAACTCTCTTTGCTATCGGTGAGTAGGAAGGCCACATCGCTGCTGTAAGGGTGAAGATAGATTCTGGTGAATTTTTCTCCCTTAAGTGGTCGTTCCCAAGTCTTACCATGATCGTGTGTCACATAGACTTCATGCTCATTTGTGAGAGCTAAAATGGTCTCATCATTGCCGGAACTGCTGGGCTGGCGTTCTAAATAATAGTACTGTTGGAAAGACTTTGCTTCGAACATCTGTAACGTCACTGCAATTCTGCCGTCCGTTGGCGCACTACTTGCATCCTTGCAGGATCTTTCTATATCCCTGTCTAGATTTTCGCCAGCTTCTCGATTACAAGCATTTCCCGGAATGAGCCTCCAACCCGACGGGCCCATGAATTTTTCATCAGGCTTCTTGCACTTGCCTTCCGGGGGGGGTATTAATGACGGTAGGACACAGCCTTTCCCATCTTCTGTGCGCTTATATTCACACTCGAAGTCATCCTTTGTGCATTTGCATTCTTCGAAAATCGGCTCCGGATCCTTGAATTCCTCGTCAACAAAACAGTCTGCGTTGGCTTTCCTGCGTCTGTAGAATTGTTTGTGACCCATCAAGCAGTCGGGGTTACCATCTTCGTCCAGCCGAGCCGGCCATTTCTCAAAATCATCTGCGCCGCATTTCCTCTCATGGAGGCCGCTGAAGTCGACCGAGTAAATGATATACTCGCCTTCTCGACTTTCCTTTGGAGAACCAATTATAATGAACTTCAAACTGGTGGAGTCAGGGGTTGTTGTAACCATTGTAGGGTAGATTTTGTCTGGGAGCTCGACAGACGCCCATTGCTTGCCATGATCGAGAGAGTAATCAATCTTGTCCGCTTTACCCTCGTCGCGTACCGCCATAACAACAGCACCCTGGTCCCCGAATTCGTACTTGTGGGGATGCTTAAGAGCACGGCGCCAAGTCACACCCGCGTCATCCGAGATATAAAGATTGCATTCAGCGTAGTCATCAAGATGTTTTCCTGTATTCCCGACTCCCATTACTAGCCCCGGTGCTGGGCTCGAGAAAACCCGCCCTATATTTGCAAGCCTAGTCACTGAGTGAAGATGCAGGTCTTCGCCGTCCGACTTCAGGCGCTGAAAAGTCCTTCCATCATCAAAACTAATTCTGCTAATGATCTTCTTTTTGGTTGAACCAGATTCAGCTTCCTTTGAATTTTGGACGGTGTTGACGAGCACAATTCCCTGGACACCGGCAATCTGCTCGAAGTCAACCATCCCTTCCGAGTTACGGTTAGTGTGTTCAATGTTGCGAGTGAAATATGTGCCATTCGAGTTAGAGGTAAAAAGTACACCCATGCCACTTTTTGGACTGGTCAAAACATCCACTTGAAGGCTGTGATTGGTACTCTCCAGCATGGTGTACGCATCCTCCTCGATTCGATGACCATCGAACTCTGCACGGTGCCAAGTTTTAGCATCAACTGTCACATACAGCGCGAGTTCCTCGGTTCCTTTAGATTTAGCCGCGGCTACGATGAATTTCTTGACTGCTGCAGTGCTAATAACGCCTGACACAGGCCGGCCCCCCTGGAGCTTGACCTCCGTGCCTTCAATATTGCTCCTGAAGTAGTCATCAGAATATACGAGGCGGTTGGCGTGCGGAAGCGGCACCTTCAGACCCGGAACGACACAGAGCGAGCGATCTCTGATCTCATCGGCCATGTTCAGTTCTTCAGCAAATTGCGGATGTCCCACTGCCCAAGCACACCCGCCAGTGCTTTCACGCAGCGATTTAACAGTGATAAAATCATCCGTCGTGTAGTATGACCTCACAATGCAATACCGACCGGTGCATTCCTCGCCCTGAAATATGACTTTGCTAGAGTCCCAGCCATGGAAAACGAGGGGATAATGTCTGATCGCCGGAAACTCGGGGATTTCGAATGATGTCCATGTTTTCGCCTGGTCGGTTGTAACCCAATGGCGTCCGTTAGGGCCCAAGGCGTAGGCTTTTTTATTGTCATACGGGTGTTGCCTGGTTAGAAGGACATGGTGTTTCATGCCACCATCATCGCCCTCAATGATGGTCCAGCTTTCGCCTGCATCCACTGACCGTAGTAAATCGCCGTTGACCGTGTTCATAAGAACGGTATCCGTGTCCTCGAAGTAAAACAGAGAAGCCGGTTTATGATCGACCTTGTTCGCTGAGATTCTGGGCGAATTGGACTTTGCAGCACCGGGCTGCGTAATGAGCGCCAGGAACAGGCAGCTCACTAGCAGAAGCCATTGAGAAACCATGTCCGTGAAATTTGGAACATCTGAAGCGACACGCACGAGAGCTTATGATTCGGTGGGGGAGCTGTAGTTTCGATCCTTCGGAGTGATGCGGAGGAGACAATGAATGATAGATCGTGCCCAGAGGATTTGATGATATGTTTTATACGGGTAGTGGATGGTGAGAGAGTGAATTAGATGTCAGAAGCGACAAAGAGAATAGCTTGGTACCGAGACTGCAAGGTGTGATGGGATGGATAGCTGCGTGGCCTCGGAGGAGCTGGAAAGTCACGTGTTGATGACTGCTTATCGAAGCATTAGTTACTTTTCTTTCGGAGTGCTCGGGACGGACACAGGGGCTCACTGCTCAGCGGTTGGACTGCGACTCCGGAACGGGGAAACCCTCTTCCGTTTTTCTGGTCCCACGCGCCAAAATCAATTAATAAGCACTTCTATAGTCACATGATGGAACCTATTGATGGAATTTTATGGCGCGGCACCTCTTTCAACACATTTACTTAGTGTCACGGTGCCAACCTATGCCTGATACGGGCCAGGTTCGCTCCGAATATCTGGTTGATTCGTAGGTTTTCTATGGAATCATCGAGATTCTATCATACAGCGCTTTTATGGATTCTATAATAAGAGACTACATGGATCATATCACTGCTTAGCTACATGGCTTCTGATTAATCCAGAAACTTATTTTTATGTATAATTTTTTTATTTAATTTCTTTCAAAATACTATATTATTGAATAAAATTCTAACTATTAAATGTTTTTAAAAATACCTAATTTCAATACCTAGATAATTATTATAGCTCTAGACTGTAGTCTGTTATTAGAGATATAGTTCAATATTTATAGAATTCTATAATAAATTACTAATAGCCTGCTGTTTATAGCTAGCTAATAAATATAGCTAGAATTATATATTTTCTATATCTATATTTATTGTCTAATATTAGAAAACTGCTATAGTTATATACTATAATTATTGTAATCCTAGCTACATCCCTAAGACTGATCCTAACTAGCTATAAACAGTAGACAAGGATTCTTAGTAAAATACTATAAATATTAGGCTATATCTATAGTAATAACTTATTATTATAAGAATTATCTAATATTATTAAATAATTAAATATTATAATTATATATATAAGACTATACTA